>JANKYE010000007.1:26192071-26208280 GCA_032467995.1 Erythroxylum dillonii | reverse complement strand
CAAATTTGACAAATTTGGTATCGATGGAAAGATAAAAGGAAGCTCTACAACTTCCATGAAGAACTCGAAAATCAACTTCATCTCTAAAGGGGTCAAAAACCCAATCAAAGTTACTGCCCCTACTTGTCATCTCAAAATAGTAACAAAATTTCCAAAAATCATAACTTCCTATTTCATAGTCCAAAAATTGCATACTTTACATCAATGGAAAGATAAAAACATAACCTAAAACTTTCATGAAGAACTTAAAGGCTAATTCAACCTCTAACTAGGTCAATTTTTCAGTCAAAGATTGTGCCCTGTAATTTGTCATCCTATACCACAACCAAACTTCCAAATTTCATATCTTGCAATTCCCACATCCAACAATTGCATACTTTATAGGGACGGAAAGATTGACAGACAAGCTACAACTTTCGTGTAGACTACTTACTCCATTTCAGACTAAATCCGTACGACGAGTGGCCTCAAAGCACAGTACACCTAAATGTACACTTAGGGACATTTTCACATACTGAACTTTGGCTGATCATAATTTTCACTCCCGATATCGAAAAATATCAAACTTTATGGCGACGGAAAGCTCTTAACATAAGCTACAAGTTTCATGAAGATCATTTTCTCAAATTTGGCCTAAATCAAAAGGTCAACTTTTATCTCCAAAAAGTCAAACTTTCACAATTTCTCATATTTTCACACTTTCACTCTTTATTTCTCATTTTTCAACTTCCATTTCAAATCAACTCATTCTCTTAAATTTTCATAACCCAAACAAATTTACTCAAATATCAAAGTCCTCAAATCTTTTCTCATCAATTTTCCTTAAGGCACAAAACAACTATAACATAAATTATATACAAAAACACTAATTTCATTTCATTTTATATTTCTAGAAAGATCAGGTCCAACACTAGGATTGAAAATCCTATATTTTACATATCCATACAATTGAGTCCTTGGGTTTTTGAAATAATGTGTAAAGAAGTGCTTCGAATTATTGCTATTTGACTAGGACCTATTCTAAAAATAAAAAAGTCGAGACATTTTGAATTGTTTATGTACTCTACCAATAGAGGAATACATACAGTTGAGCATAGTAAAATAAGAAAATGAAAGATTTATTTGAAATTACTCGTTTGGAAATTTCCTGAAAAGCTAATCGTAGGTTTTTCTCTCCATCGGATCAATAGGGCCATTATACTCATTACTAAACTTGTTGAAAACATGAAATATAACCAAGGTATATATATTTTTTATGAGTTTGAGTGGATCATCAGAAGAAGAATTAGGCAAAAATTTAGAATACATTAAATGAAAATTTTCTATTCTATCTAAAACTTTCTCAGTCATAAATCTAAGTTAAAAGGAATTTTTAATTGCTTTTTAGTTGTATCTATTGCAAATTCAAATTTGGGTATAAATTTATCTTTATTCCGCCGTTCATACCTAATTTATACATTCCATATCCATATATGAAGTTAGATACAATTTTATGTGATTATGTAACCTGTAAACAGAATATTACAAAAATTCATCATTGTTAGATCAATCCATATAATTGGATTACAAATGATCCAATCTACTTTGCATCTTGTATAGTTTGTTGACAATACTTCATGAGACCAGTTAGTATGCGGAACATATCGTAAATAGTTATGAAAAGTTTTATATTTGGTTCTTTCTTTTGGTTGAGACGTCTGGCAATGACACAGAATGCACGCTATGGGGAACTCTGGGGAGAGTGTGACTGGGGGAATCACACCTTGACTCTTAAGATTATCAATTTATAATAAAAGTAACTTAATATTAAGGAGTAAAGCAAAGGAAAACTAATTTATGATAAAAGTAAATTAAATGAAGCAAAACTAATTTATATTAGTTTCAAAAACCAATCTTGCCTAAATCCACTCTTCGACTTTCTTAAAAATTTAAGTGAGCCTCTTTTTTCAATAAGAGACTGAAAAGGGAACTTGATGTAATAATTTATTTTTTCATGAGTAAAAAGTACCTCTTTTTACAATTATAAGAAGAAGAGTAACCAGACCCTGAAAAGTTATTAGGTTTGGGGTTAAACTAGTTGTTAAAAATAAGAAATCGTCATTATCAATGACTACTTATTGTTGTTGATTGATCAATATGCAGTTGACCAATGTAGTAACTATTGGAACATTAATATTACTCTTGAGAAAAATTGTATTGGTTGATCAATGTGGGTTTACAGATGTAATAACTGGGTTGATTGTGTCAAATTGGTTGACCAATGCACAATCAATATTGCTACAAAGTCTTGGTATACAAATTTAACTTATATTTTTCTACCATTAACCTATATAAATCTACCAATACACCTAAAATCATTATTCTAACGTCTTTAAATGGGTAAACTTAATCTTTCTAATGCAAAATTGAGTTAAAGCAGTTCTTTAAATGTAACAAATGTATGTTTTAATAATCTTCCTTTTCTTTAAAATCAAAAGCCTCATGTAATGAGCTAAAATATAAATGTGTTTATTTATAAAAAGCCTTTAAATTATCAAAGTGATTAAGCAGGAATTATACATTACATTTTCATTTATAACTTTATTATGCTTGTTTCTTGGTCTTGATTTTTATAAATTGAAAACTCATGGCCGTGAGTTAGCTCTCACAATCGTGCAAGTGCTGCATGGCTGTGCAACTTGGGCTTCCCTCTTTCCTTCTTGAAAGAAATCGTTTCATTCATCCTAGAAATAGATTGTCCTAAATGTCGCATAATTTGATTTGGTTGACATTAGGGGATCTAGATTAGTTGAAATTAGGCGAAGAGACTGGTAGTTATTTTGGTAAGGGCGACTTTTGTATTATTACAAAGAAAATGATACATGACGTTTGCAAATGCTTCATCGTTATTCATGCTCCATCCTTCTCCATAATTCTGTGATAAATTTACAAAAGTAAAAAGGAAGTGAAACGAAGAGAGGGAGATTCCTGAGACGAAGAAGATGATAAAGTATTCTGAAATTTTTGGAGTGATAAGAAGAAGATGATAGTGTACATCGGCTGGTTGGCTTGGCTCATAAGCTACAAATTTTGGAATAGTAACAGAGAGTTTAAAATTTAGAAATAACGAAGATGATGTTTTATAATTAGGCAGAATAAGACAGGATTATATTAGATAAAAGATCTAGACTCTTGCAAAATGAGTACAAATTCACACGTTCCGCATGCATTTGATGTTAACATTCAGGTTCCTGCCTAGCGACCGAAAAGTACTCTCTTGCCAAACCACTTAACAACCAAGCTGAACTAATTTGTTCATGACCAAAGTCGCAGATACAGTCATCCATTAATGTGGAAGATGGATCAATTACTTGGCTGCACTAATCCTGCCCTGAACACTAAAGCTTGGGGCTGATAGGAGCGTAGTTGGCATGGTCGTGGAGCACCCATTTCCCGTTGGCGGCGTATACTCCGACACTCGCCACATCTTCACAGACTTGTCAAGACTGCCGCTGTACAAGATCCACCCCCGTTCACCAGAGCCACACTCATGGTCTCTCTCTGCAGCCAAGCACTTGACAGGCCCTGTATGGCCTGTTAACAAAGACAAGCATATGTGATCACCATTCACTCTCTTCCACACGCATATTCCCATATCAGCAGAACCGCTAAACACTATGTTACCAGCCGTAACCAAGCACAGAACAGCTAGTTTATGGCCTCTCAACGCACCTCCATGAGAGAGCTGCTTCTCTCGTTCCCAAAAATTAACAATCCCATCTGATGAACCTGCGTAGAGGATAGTAGCATCAGGATTAATTGCCAGTGAGGTAACTGCACAGTCTTGCTTCAACAACGTTTGAGAAAGGTAGTGTTTTGTTCCTTTCGCTTGCACTTCTCTTCTCCAAGCCTTAACCGTGCCGTCTGCTGAGCCTGTGAAGACCAAACTATCGAACCCTACCACGACAGAGTTAACCGCATCATCATGGGCAGTCACTGATTCCAGGCACTTGGAGTCTGTAACTTTCCAAACCTTGAATGTCTTGTCCCATGAAGCAGAGTAAATGAGGGTCCCATCAACGTTTAAGCTAAGACAAGAGATAGCATCCGAATGCTTAAGCCACAAAACATTCCTGTTACGTTTAACCTCAACATAACTGCTCGGTTTTACCGAGTGTTTGATGTAATCCTTAATTTTTGGTAAGGTCCCAATACGCTTGTGACTACTCGGGTTCTTGGAAGAAGCCTTCCATACCCTTATTTTCCCATCTTGATGACCGGTAAATATTCTGTCTCCGGAGATCACTATTGCTTTAACCAAACCACTGTTGGCCTTAAACCCCGAGAACTCCTTTTGATTTTTCCAAACTCGAATGTTCTTGCTATCGGAGCCCGTGTACAGAAGATCTCCGGCCGCCGCCAACGAGTAAATATGACCCTCTTCACGTACCAATGATCCCATAAGCACATTAGGAGAAAATTCATCGTCATCGTCATCATCACTGAGAGTCTCATCATAAGAAGGGTTAGCCGAATACATATGAGAGGACCATGGGGATTTGTTCATGGGAGAGGAACAAAAATCACTGAAGTTATGATCCCTTTCTGAAAGAGAGTGATCATGACCAAAACTTGTCTCCATTAAAGACTGCTGTTGCCCGCTGATTCTCCCAGAGGAAACGGCATCAGAGAGAACAGGCCCGGTTTCTTCAGATATGGACCTTTTTCCTCGTTTTGATTGCATCGACGAGTCCAAATTCTGGTTAACTTCATACAAGTTTAGAGAAAAGATGGTGTTGAAAATGGAAAAGAAGGAATAAAGAGGTTAACGAGGTTTGAAGGAAACCAAAAGCAAAGAGTAAAACAGAAGGAATATTATTGACGATGAAATTACAGGATGATGATCACGCCAGCCATAACAGTTCCCCAATATCTTATTACATGAATTCAGATGGTAAAGAATAGGTTTGTCAAAGATATGCCAATCATAGTTTGCCACGTTTGTTCCTTTTGTCTTTTCATGCAGTCTAACCATGAGCACATTGGGGTTGGAGGCTGAGGTGGCTTCATCTCGGACCAATAGGCGTTTGGTAGACAACCAAGGTTATTGGAGTGGTTGGATTACGGAGAAGTCGGAAGGTCTATGGTGTTTCTGCTTTTGAGTTTACTTAAGAGGATTTAGCTAAAACCTGTCCTTTTGACTTGGTCCTAAGGGACATATTTAGTTAAGAGGATTCCTTAATTTTCTTCTCAAGTCCAAGAAGAAGCATTCTGACTTCTTCTCTTCTCTTGTTTGTTACTTCCATTTCTTGATCTGCGTCAATAATAATATGGTTTTTCAGGGTTTAATTTTTTTTTTCAAAACCTTACTTTATAACATGAGATTTATGATAATTCAATACCACAAATTAACACAACCCAATGGTTATTATCTAAAAGCGTGCATTTACATGACACAATAATTCAATATTACGAATTTATATATAATGAAACACGCATCTTATACACGATGTATTAGATTATGAACTCTTTTTTCAGTAATTTTTATTTAGGGGAAATTCTCTACTTTCGTGTACCCGGTTTTTCAGCTTCATACCCTTTTCAAAAAATTGCATAGAACGCACCCGGTTTAGTAGCACTTGGCAGTTGGCCCCCTGTTTTTATGTAGGCATTGGGTTCTCTATAGCTTGTCGTTTCGGGGAAATACCGTCCTATTCCTCTCCATATCATGTAGTATTCTCATTTTTTCTTTTACCAAAATTATGTAGCACTGAATGAGCACAAATTTGCAATAAAGTAGCCAAGTGATAGTCACTCCATATTATCGAAGACCTGAAAAACAACGAGTGATCCTGACGCTTCAATGAGACCCATGGCCTTTCAAACAACTTTATAAAACCATCGAACTTAGACGAGTTCACTTGCCACTTGACTTGAGAAATCCATGGATTTGAAGTATAAACCACTACCAAATTCCTCCTATAATTATGTAAGCCCCCTTATCTATGCCAATACCTCTCTCTCTCTGCCCCTCCAATAGACTCCATTCTGAAGCAATTTCCATGGCCTTCATGATTTCTGAATCCGGAGAATCCTTCTCAGAGCCTGATGATCACAATTTCTCTCAGGACAAAGGGAACCTGACCCAAGGCCCTGTCGTCAGCAGACAACTCCACTTAATATCATCAGCTCCTGCTTCCTCCAAGTCGATGGAGTACAGAAAAGTTATTCTTAAGCGCATTCGCCAACAGAGAAGCTTAAATAATACAAAAAGAAACGCTTTTCGATCTCTGACAACCTCTTCTGAGAATGAAGATGGTAGTGTGCAGAAGTGGTTGGACCTCCAGGACTCTTTCTTCTCTCCCTGAAGCGTTTGTTTTGCATGGTTACTTCCAATGTTTCCATCAAGAACTTGACAAATTATAGCTAGCTAATAGAATCTAGAGATGAACGAATTTATTGAAGAAAGAGGAGCCTTATATAAGACCTTATCGATCATATGTCCATCAAGATTGTTGCTTGTTATATCCCTCCCATGTTTATCCAATTTCCGACTGAATAAAGAACATGTCCAATATTCTTTACCGGATAATGTTGTTTATTGGCATATCCGTTAGCAATAATATTGTTCAATCGTTTAGTTGTCCGAGATAATGTTCGGTATTTGAGTTTTAGTACCACCAGCTTTCTTACACGGGGAATGTCAAGAAGGTCTCTACTCGTATATAAAACACTCCTTGAAGTTTGATTCGATAAAGATTCATCATTTATATTTCCTTTTTAAGCTTTTATTATCTTTGTTCCACATGTTCGTTGTCTTTTAACCATCCGAAGCAGCCAATCTGGAACATTTATGATCTCGTGTAGTTTCTGTTAAACACTTAAACTTGTACCGCTTGTTGTAAAAAAACAGAGAAAGAAAGATAATGGATGCCAAACTTTTACTGATCTTCATTAAATTCAAAACAATGACAGCCTCGTTTAATTAAACATAGAAATAAATTAACCTTTCTAAATGCTAACAACTAGGAGAATAATGTGGGAATCAAAGGTCTATTACCCCCACAAACTTCACAACTAAAATATTTCAATAGTAACACAACTAACTGACTAGATTTTTCCTAAAATACTGATTTAAATAAACATGGCCACATAATTAACAAAAATAATAATTTTGAATCAATATTCAACATTTCCCCTTAATTCAAAATTACAGATATTGAGTTATTTTGTTGGAGCACATATCTCCAATGTTACATGCTATATTCATAATTTGAAACACTTCCTTTAAATGGACGATGCACTTCTCACCAATCTTCAACTGTTGATGCACTTCTCATCAAACTTCAACTATTGATGCACTTCTCACCAATCTTGCTAATAACAGTATTTACCCCCTGTTGAACAAAGAAATTTACTTAACAATACAACCATATATGTTACTAGACATTTATAGCATTATCATTCTTCATAATACACATTTTTATTCCAAAATTCACTCATCAATTTAAATTGATATATAACAGAGTAAAAAAAATCAGAATATAAATGTAAAATGTAAATACTTACAAGTTTCTCTGCATGCTCGTTGTGAGTAATAGATCCTCCTGTATGTACGGGAAGACTCTCTCCCTACGGTCTTCCATGTTTGTTGGTAGAATTACGCTCTGAAATGGACATTGTCTCAAGTGATGACCAATATTGCTGCCAATGACTCCATATTTGTTAATACATATAAGGCGGTTGTTCACCAGTCTTGTGTATCGCACCAACAAAGTCCCGATAATTATATGTGCTTGTTTCTCCCATACTTTATGTATGATCGCGTTAAATTCAAAATCCTAAAAAATTCTTTCTAAAATAAAAGGAAAAAATCAATAAAGACTTATAATTTAATAAAATTTATCTAATTAATGTATACAAATCAATTAAAAAAGAAAATAATATTTTTTATTGTACCTCAAATTCCTGATAGTAAAATTCCTTTATGGCCTAAAAGATATTCTTCCATACATAACCCTCAAGATCAATCTTCTCCTGAAATTTAGATGTCATGTTTCTAAAGCACAGTCTAGACGGAATCAACCTAATATAAAAACAAATAATTTTATACCATTTTTAAAATTTAAACCTATAACTTAATTATAAACATATAATGTTTCATGTATTTTCACTTACAAATTATCGACAATTGTGATGTAAGTTCTTCCATTAGGTCCCTCAGCTCCAGACTGGAGGCCACCTGCTTCATCCACATCGTTTACCCCTGATATCTCTATCGTCATAAGGGTAGTGGATAATGTAAGGATCGTGGATGGTCTAGCATCAGGTATGAAAGGTGATGCCTCATCTGCAAGTGTAGTAGCTGGAGGGAGAGGAGGTGAATAGTTGCAACTACAGAGTGTGATCGTTCATCTTGACGGTAAGTACCTCTGAATCGTTGTCTGAACCTGAGACGCATTATATCACGTTGTCTCTTTGGTGACATATTTCAACTTAAAATTCATATTTGATTGAATTTTCTAGAAATATATGAATTTGAATTCAATAATTTACAAAATATATTGAAAAATAAATAATTTATTTGTTGAATATAATATTCAATTATAAACACAAATTAATCGTTATCAACACTTAATTGTAAATTACAATCATCTTTTTTTCTGAAGAATAAGAATCAAATTCAGGTTCCTCTTCAGATCTCTGGCCCTCATCATCCTCTCTAGATGAAATTTAAACATATTCATTAGATGGATCGTTCAAAGGTTCATTATTGTCATATGTGACAGATGCATTTATTTCATAAACATCTTCCTTAAACGCTTCACTTTCAATTCTCTATTCTCCTTTTCTAAGTGATTCAAAAACACCTCTAGGTTTAACTTTGCAAATGGCCAACCGACATGACTTATCTTGTTGTACACTGGGAAAAGGGACATAATACACCTAAATTGCTTACATTACCAACATGAAAGGTTCAAATTGTCTCAATCTTCTTCAGTTGTTGATTTCAATTAAATCGTATCGGCTATGCATTTATGTACCAACATTTGGAGTCGGATTAAACTAGCCACACTTAAATATCACACTTCACTTTATTGGCAATGCAGGGTACTCAATTTCAAGTATCTAAAAAATTTTACCATATTAATCCATCAATTCTCCCTGTATGCAAACTCCAGTATTTATTGTTTCCATGCTATATCCATGATTATCATATCAAAGAAATTATCATATCAAAGAGTGTAATGTCGTTTGAACACTTAAGTCTTATAATTCAATCATTTCAATATTTGTAAGTGAAGACTTACATATTTCTCGAATCATCGAGGAAAGTGTCTTCCAACTTCTTTATTGATATCATCTTGTATTTTGTCCGGCATTAGATCACATAACAATTCCTCGTATAATCTAAAAATATTATTATGTATTTCAGTTATGAACAACACTAAATTTTAAAACCAAACTAATAAATTTCAACTTATTACACAAAAGGTTGAACCTCTTGACAGTTCAATAAAATGTAACTATGGGCAGCCTCAAATTCTTCCTCTGTTAACATTCTTCTTGTTGAACGTCCATATGTTTGTCCAGGATATGTGAAAATGGATAAGTTACTATCAGCATCACTCGTTCCTCCCCCATCGTTATTATGAGGAATTTTTCTTTCTCTTGTGCGAACACGCAGCTCAAAATAATGTGAACAAAATGTATTAGCTTCCTCCACTAAATAAGCATTACATATCGAACCTTCAACTTTAGCCTTATTTTTGACATTTTTCTTCAAGTAATGCAAATACTTACATTAGCGAATAGGGTTATTACAATTTAGTTGTTAAAGCATGTTATTACTTCAATTACAATTATTTTTATTGAATTACCACTCAAACGGATGCATTCATCGATATTGAAATAGACTAGCTTGTTTTGCCTCGTATGTTAAATGCATAGGTGGATGCTCTATGCAGTCAAAGAAGCTTAAATGAAAATCCCTTCTAACTTGCACAAAATTACTGAAATTTTCCTTTATAGTTTTTCCATTTCAGTCAACTTGATTTTAGATGATGTTAAACTTTTGAAAAACAAACTTAATTCTGTTATTACTTCCCAAACCTTATTCGGTAGCAACTCCCAAAATGTAATTGGAATTAGCCTTTGCCTAAACATATGACAATAATGACTTTTCATCCCAAATAATTTGTACTTCCTCATGTCCACACATCTTTCCAAGTTTAAAATATAACCATCGGGAAACTTTTGACTTTTCAACCATTCACACAATATTTCCTTTTCTTTTTTGTCCAAATGTAACATGCTTTTGGATATTTACTGGTGCAAAGATCTTTATGTAACTCATTCCTTCTACAAAAAGGTTGCAAATCAGCTCGTGATTTTGCATTGTCTTTTGTCCTCCCTTCAATGTTCATTATGGTATTGAACAAATTGTCAAAAATATTTTTTCAATATGCATCACATCTATATTATGATATATCAAATTAGTTTTCCAATATGGCAAATTCCAAAAGATGCTTCGTTTTCTCTAACCAAAGTTATTACTAATGCTTGTATTAACTTCATCAGCTTCAAATTCTGTAACTTTCAGTAAGCCTAATTCCTCAATCTCCTGCAAAATCTCTCCACCAACTTTGTAAGGGGGAGGAAGAGTTTTTACCATCCTATTATTAATGAACTTTTGTTTAATGCGTCTAAATGGATGATCTAGAGCAATTTCTTGTGATTGTCAAACCAATATGTTTTACCCCTGTTTGGAAGAAAAACACATCAGAATCATTGCCACAATAAAGACAAGCCAATTTTTCCACTGCGCTCCATCTAGACAGCATGGCATATGCTAGAAAATTACTAATGGTCCACATCAAAGCTACTCTCATCACAAAATTTTGTTTTAGAGACACATCAAATGTCTGAATACCATATTCCCAAAAATGTTGTAATTCAGATATCAATGGTTATAAGAATACATCAATTTTACGCTTTGGATTTGTAGGCCCCGACATAATCACTGTCAAGAACATATATGTCTCTTTCATACACATCCATGGAGGCAAATTATAAAGACTTATTATGATTGGTCATGATGAATATTGCTGGCCAAATTGACTAAAAGGTTGGAATCCATTCGTAGACAATCCCAACCTAACATTTCGACTTTCAACTGCAAACTCAAAATGGATGTCATTGAAATGTTTCCATGCCAGTACATCTCAAGGATGACTCATTATTCCATCTTCCTGTTCGTGTTCAATATGCCATCTCATGTGAGATGCAATAACATCAGAAGTATAGTCTTTGAAGTCTCGGAGTTAGCGGGAAATAATACATTCGCTTCCAGGGTACTAATTTTTATTTCAGAGAACGCTTTCTAGGCTTGAACATAGATTGACCACAAAATTTATTCTTGTAATTCCACATCATCTCCCCAATACAACATACATCCCAATTTGCAACAATCAATCTTTTCAATAGGCAAACCAAGACCCTTAATAAGTGTCTTCATATTGTAAAAACTATCAACTATTTTATGATCAGGAGGCAATGATTCATTATACCATTCAAGAATTTTGTCAAAACTACAATGAGAAATATGCCCTTCAGACTTATGTTCAATATTCGAGCAATTGAAGACAATTGAGTCATTGTCTCATAATTTGGCCATAATTCTTAGTCAGTTGAGTGTAGTAACTCAAAAAACTATTTTGCATGTGGTTTTGGTTCTTCTTCAAGATCTTCTATATTTTCCTAAAAGGTATAACTGGCTTCATCATAAACCATTCGCATGTAAGGATTTTCATTTGCATCTACATTATTTGTTCTAAATCCAATCCCCCCTTCAAACTCATTTAAGTTCACAGACGATTATACTTGATTGTCCTTTGAGGTGCTACAAATCAATGATTCCCCATGTTGTGTCCATTCAAAATAATTAGGGACAAACCTTTTTCTCTGCAAATGCCAATTAACTTCATCAATAGGAAGGAAACGAATGTGTTTGCACTTTTTACATGGACATTTGATCTTAGGGCCATTCGTATACGCAGGTTGAGAACATGCATAATGAATAAAAGCTTCAACTCCCTCAACGGACTCAGGATTAATTAAACCATCAAGTGTTAATCGTCTATACAACCAAGATCTATCAACATTACTCATTTTTGCAAAACTGTTAATTTCAAACAGTGATTCCATAGTTAGAACCCTTCATGTTCGCCAAAGTTTACAGAACATCAAAACTTTACATAAAATCTCCTAAGTATTAACCAACTGAATTAATCACCAAAGTTTACACCTGTGAATCAAGAAAATAAGTTCTCGTTTTAACTCTTAGGCTCGTGGTATTTTTCAACAATAAGCCTCACGAGAGCTGCATCATTAGTTATGGGTTAAGGTTTATGGGTTAAGATCAAAATTATTTATTAACTGAAGATTTATTTATTTTGTTTGTAATCATATATGTTAGAAGAGAATTCAAAGACGCACTTAAGGACGTGAAAGGGAAACTTCTTGACCAGCTTGATTTGGTATGAATTACTTAATTTTATAGAGTTGGAATTTTTAATTGAATGGTTTAGATATTGTTATTGAAATTTAAAATTAATGTTAGAAGTTTGATATTTAACCTAAATTAATTATGTACTAGTAACAAATATAATAAGTAAACATAAAAATATGAATACTTTTATTAATACATTACGTAACATATACAAATTATGAAATATGTTTAGAAGAAAATTATTATTATAATAAAAAAGATGCGTGTAAAGATTTACACATGAAAAGTTAAGAGAACCTAATCATTTCAGAGAGCATTAATAAAATAACCCATTGACATGATTCAAATATTTGGAACTATAAGTCAAACACATCCTATATTAATTCAATAATAAAACGAAGTTCATACCAGAAACAAGTTTCAGTTGGTACATGCCATTTACATTAAAAATACACAAAGTTTAAATAGGAGGTTCAAACCACAAACAAATACCCAAATTAAACCAAGTACACAAAAACCTAGTAAATAACAAATCTCACTTACCTCAACCGACACAAAGAAGAAGTCACTGAAGCACGTGAAGAAAGAAGATGACAAAGCTAGAATGAGTTAACAGCTAAAGAAGATAGCCAAAACAAAGCAAAGAAGATAACGAATATCAAAGCAGCATGTAAATTGATATAAATTCATGTTCAGAAGTCAGGGTTATAACATTTGATTGTCGCCATGTTATGCAAGAAAATCTAGTCATTTGCTTCTAAAACATAAAAAGGATGATAAAAGTTCTCTTTTCAATGAAATAAAAAGATGCAAAATGGCTATGTTTTAAAATATATAAACATATACAAATTCAATTAAAATGTGTGAAAAATCATTATTGACATTGTCAACAAGCAAAGGAAATGAAGCTGAAAAATGAATACCTGCTGAAGCTTCTCTTCAATCTCCTTGAAAATATAAATACTGCCATCAAATGAGTTCTTACAACTAAGCAATAATCAATAAGATCTTAGCCAGGAATCTTAAGTAATTGAAAGAGATCTTAAATCAACTGGATAAACTTGAAATTTATGCAGCATGACTAGCTACCTTAAGGAGAGGGACCAATATAACTATAGACAACATTGTTATAGGCAAATTCAACTTTGGTAATAAGAAAATCCTAATTTTTGGACTTGTCATGACATATGCATCTCACCAAATTACTTAATAGTATATTCACTACTTTCATTTATCCATCAGTTTATGGATGAGTAGAGTTACAATATTTAAGAGAAGCGTATGCCCCCTAAAATTCTCCAGAAGTGACTCTAAAACTTAGTACTACAACTACATATATTGGATTTTGGAATGTCATAAAGTCTTGCCAGTTCTTTAAAGAATATTTTTACAATTAAACTCACATATGCCATCTTCTTACAAGGTAGAAAATGTGGCATCTTTGAAAACTTGTCAACCACAACAATAATAAAATCCATTCCTTTTTGTGTTCCTGGCAATATTAACATAAAGTTCGTATAAAAATCCTCCCAAATATTGTTAGGATCAGGTAATGACATACAAAAACTACTATTAGAAACATGTCCCTTGTAATCTCTAATCACCTTATCCTTTAGTGAAATATGTAGAAGGTAAAGTTGATTACTTTTCATAAGGAACCTATGATGAATATAATATTCTCATATGATTTCTTCATTAAGTATGTTTGACACACATACTTGAAGTTAGCATCATCAATATATAATTCTTTTAAATGATCAAGCACCTCAATTTTCAAAACTAAGGTTTTACTTATAGCCACTCTTCTACTCAATGCATTGACTATCACATTACTTTCTTCTACTCAATGCATTGACTATCACATTACTTTTTCTCACCTTGTAAACAAGTTTATAAGGAAATTTATCAACAAAGGCTAACCATCTAGCATACATTGTAGTTCTCAATTATTTTTTTGTTTCCCAAATATTTCAAGGCTTGATGATCGGTATAGAGAACAAATTATAATCACATAATATTCCCATGATATCAACGCCCTCACAATATAATCAAATTCTTTATCATAAGTAGCGTATTTTTGTCTACCTCACTTTACTTTTCACTAAAATAGGTTATTAGAATCTTTTCCTAGGAAAATTCTAATTCTATTAGCATCAAACTTTACTTTAAATAATTTTTCAAAATTAGGTACAGTTAAAATAAATGCAATACATAAATTTTATTTAATAAGAGCAAAATTTTGCTCTAATTCCTTCTCCCATTTAAATTTGTCCTTTTTTAAGAACTTGATTATAAGAGTTGCAATGATATTAAAGTTTCTAATAAAAATTCATTAATTTTACTATACCATGCTTTACGATATTTAAATTTTATACAATATCAAAAAGTTTCTTTGATTTCAAAGTCATATTATATAAATAACTTTTCTTCAAATATTTCTTTAGTTTATTAATTTTAATTTATATATTTATAGATTGGTGGATCATATTACATCATGAAAGCTTTAGAGTATTTTATTGTTAAACAAATTACATTCTTACTAGACTATTTGTTTCGTGAACAGGAAAGTCGTGCTTTAGGCTTAAGGAAAAAGAAACACTCAACAGAATATCTTTTTTAAGATTTTATGAAGAAAAGATACTTCACCAATTAGTTACTATCTTTTAGAATTTTATGAAGAAAAAGATACTTTACCAAATAGTTGCTAAAACTGAGCCTATCAATTTGTTAGATGGTCACCATTTCCATACTAACCCTATACTTTGTTATTGCTTTCTATTTCACTTTCTTGATTAGATAAGAAATACAAGCTACTAACAACCTTTCAAATTCATTTCTTTATTATTATTACTACTACTACTACTACTACTACTACTACTACTACTACTACTACTACTACTACTACTACTACTACTACTACTACTACTTAAGGATTATCATAATTAAGGCCTTATTTCAAATTGGAACCAAAAAAATTTTGAAAAGTAAAAGAGAATTTGAGTGAAATTTCATAGAAGCAATGAGTATGTATTCTACCAATTTGCCCCTCAAATTACATCAGTAAATGACACATGTATAGCTTCCAAAAATGTGCATATCCATCCCTTTATAGTTGTAATACTTAATGTAGTATAATCTCAACAGAGGTGCCAATAAGGATAACTTAGAAGTCTTCATCTCAACACAACAACATCACGAAACATGTTATCTCCTATCAGTTTGATGGATAAGTTTACATTTGCTATCTTTAACCAAAATGAAAATAACTAACTAATTAAAGTTCATAGGAAATACACACGAACACAATTCACTACACGAATTCAATACAAGTCCAAAAACCAGGCAAAGGTTTCAGACAATTCCAAATGTGGACAAATTCAACATCCACACGAGCACAATTCACTACACAAATTCAATACGACATCCCCACAAATTCAACATCCACACAATACAGTTCGGAAATTATGAAAGCAATACAGAAAACCTAGTTCAAAACAAAACCCATTAACATTAATTGATGAATAAAGGAAGATGTAGAAGGAAGAACAACACAAAAGCACTGGAAGGAAGCAGGGAATCAAAGCAAGACGAAGATGCAGAACGAAAACGCTCTCAGGGAACCGAAACACGTAAAGGAAGAAGATGGACAGAAAGAAGTGAACCGACACCCGTACACGGCGACACAGAACCGGCCATAAGAGAGAAGAAGAACGTGAGGT
>JANKYE010000007.1:26166208-26180320 GCA_032467995.1 Erythroxylum dillonii | reverse complement strand
AATCATTCAATTTGGTTCAGTACTCTAAAAGTTATAGCCAAAACATTTTCAGACTATTCTTATACTGAAACAACATTATATGCTCAACTTCCATCCAAAAACTTAAATTCCTAGAAACTGAATTACAACTTCATTTCTTCACAAAACTTATAGCTCTATGTCTCTAGTTTATAATGAATAAAAAATAACCTCATTTAGACATCTAAAGCAAAAGTTATACTCAAAATACTAAAGCATGTCAGTACTGAAAAATGGGTTTCACCGCGGCGAAATCAGAAGCTCGCCGTGGCGAGGGCAAACGTGAGCCGCGACGAACATGCTCAGAAACCTCCCGAAAACCTGATTTTTAACATTTTTCATCTATATACTTCCCATACTTCAAATATAACCCATCTTCACCCTAAAAATCATTCTTACTTCATTTCTAAGCTCATTTCAACCCAATATCATTAACATATACATCAAAATTATTAACCCTAGAAGATTAAACTATTGCTCAAACCATTCATCACAACTTACCACACATATTTACTTCACTTAAGTTTCATTCATTAAATCAAAAGAGGTTAATGCTTATGCTTACTTGTTTAAGCCTCAAAGTCTTCAAGTTCTTCAATATCTCCAAAACCCTAATTGTTCTCTTCTTCTCCTCTCTTCCATGAAGACTTCTTCAATTTCAAACAAAAAAACTATTTCTTCTTCTTTTTATACCCTTAATGAGTGTGCAATGTCCATTTTGCCCCTTCCTTTAAGCCTATGTCTTATAAATCTTAAGTGAACTTCCAATAATGCCCTTCATTCATTCTTATAACATTTATGCGTCAATTCACTTAATCTATGTCATAAAATCTTACCAACATTAACATAATAATTACCTCCACAAAATAATCCCTTATGCATTCTTACCACTTTTAATACAACCAAAACATATAATAAATTCTACTAACATTTACATAATAAGTAGCTCCAAAACTTTATCCATCAAACCTAATAATTCATTTTAAATCATGCTTAATTCAACAAGAAAAATTCGGGGGGCCAACAGTCTAAGTATTTACTGTGTATGGAATAAGTTTGAGATCTAATGGATGATTTGAGGCATAACTAAGTTCCTAGGACGGTATATAGGCTAGAAACCCATGATGCAGCTCTCGTGAGGCTTATCGGTGAAAAATTCTATGAGCCTAGGAGTCATAGCAAGAACTTGCTTTCTTGATTCACAAGTGTAAACAATGTCACGTATTATATTATTAAAATCAAATATAGGTGATTAATTTAATTGATTAATACTTCAACTTCAATGTGATTAATTCAAACTTAGTAGTAATACAAGAAATTCATAGGTTTAATAGACATGAAAATTCTTTGCATAATAAACCCCTAGGATGGTATATAGTTGGAGACTCGTGATGCAGCTCCTGTGAGGCTTATTGGTGAAAATTTCCACAAACCTAGGAGTCACAGCGAGAACTTACTTTCTTGATTTATAGGTGTAAACAATTGCATGTACCATAGTATTAAAATCAATTGTAGGTGATTAATACAATTGATTAATACTTAGGGTATGTTGTGTAAAGTTTAAATGTTATGAAAACTTAAGGAACATGAAGGATACTAACTATGAAATTACTTTTTTAAATTAACAGTTTTGCAGAAATGAGTAATGTTGATAGATATTGGATGTATAGACGATTAACACCAGATGGTTTCATTAATCCTAAGTTTGTTGAGGGAGTTGAAACTTTTATTTATTATGCATGTTCTCAACCTGCATATATGGATGACCCAAAGATCAGATGTCCATGTAAAAAGTGCAAACATATTCATTTCCTTCATATTAATGAAGTGAATGACTATTTGTTGAGAAAAGAGTTTATTCCAAATTATTTTGAGTGGACACGACATGGGGAGCCATTGATTTGTAACACCTTAAGGGTTAATAGAGTAAACTCATCAGTAAATATGGATGAGTTTGAAGGAGGGTTGGATTTTTTAAAAATAATGTAGGTGTAACTGAAAACCCTTACATGCAAATGGTTTATAATGCAATCAATTAAAGTTTTCAGGAAAATATAGAAAATCTTAAAGAAGAACCAAACTTATAGGTAAAACAATTTTTTGACTTACTACACTTAGCTTACCAAGAATTATGTCCAAGTTGTGAGACATGACTCCATTGTCTTCAATTGCTCAAATGTTGAACATAAAGTCTGAAGGGCATATTTTTTATCGTAGTTTTGATAAAATTCTTGGATGGTATAATGAATCATTGCCTCCTAATCATACAATGGTTGATAGTTTTTACAATATGAAGAAATTTATTAAGGGTCTTAGTTTGCCTGTTGAAAAATTGATTGTTGTATGTTATATCGGAGAGGTAATGTGGAATTACAACAGTGTAAATTTTGTGTTCAATCTAGGTTCAAGCCTAGAAAGTGTTCTATTAAACAGAAATTAGTACCCTAGAAGCGGATGTATTATTTCTTGTTAACTCCGAGACTTTAAAGACTATTTATGCTTATGTAATTACTGCATCTCACATGAGATTGCATAATGAATACGAATAGGAAGATGAAATAATGAGTCATCCATCGGATACACCGGCATCGAAGCATTTCAATAAGACCCATTATGAGTTTATAGCTAAAAGTCGAAATGTTAGGTTGGGATTGTCGACGGATGGATTCTAATCTTTTAGTCAATCCAGCCAACATTATTCATCATAGCCAATTATAATTACTTCTTATAATTTGCCTCCATGGATGTGTATAAATGAGGTATATATGTTCTTGACAGTGATTATGCCAAGGCCTACAAATCCAAAGCATAAATTGATCTATTCTTACAACCATTGATATCTAAATTGTAGCATCTTTGGGAATACAGTGTGGAGACATATGATGTGTCTCTGAAACAAAATTTTGTGTTGAGAGCAACTTTAATGTGGACTATTAGTGATTTTCTGGCATATGCTATGTTGTTTGGATGGAGTACAATAGGAAAATTGGCTTGTCCTTATTGTGGTAATGATTCTGATGTGTTTTATCTTCCAAACAGGGGTAAAACATATAGGTTTGACAATCACAGGAAATTTCTTCCTCCAGATTATCCATTTAGACGTAATAACAAAATTTCATTAAGAATAGGATGGTAAAATCACCTCCTCCCCCTCACAAAGCTGGTGAAAAGATATTGAAGGAGATTGATGAATTAGGATTGTTGAAAGTTACAGAATTTGAAGCTAATGAAGTTACTACAAGCATTAGTAAAAACTTTAGTTGGAGAAAACAAAGCATCTTTTGGGATTTGCCATATTGAAAAACTAATTTGATATGTTATAATCTAGATGTGATGCATATCGAAAAAATATTTTTAACAATTTATTTAATACCATAATGAACATTAAAGGGCAGATGAAGGACAATGCAAAATTACGAGCTAATTTAAAACTTTTTTGTAGAAGGAATGAGTTAAATAAGGATCTTCGTACTGGTAAATATCCAAAAGCATGTTACACTTTGGATAGAAAACAAAAAGAACTTTTGTGTGAATGGTTGAAAAGTCGAAAGTTTCCGAATGGTTTTGTTTCAAACTTAGCAAGGTGTGTGGACATGAGGAAGTACAAATTATTTGGGATGAAAAGTCATAATTTTCATATATTTATGAAAAGGCTAATTCCAATTGCATTTCAGGAGTTGTTACCGAATAAGGTTTAGAAAGTTATAATAGAATTAAGTTTGTTTTTCAAAAGCTTAACAACATTTCAAATAAAGTTGGCTGAAATGGAAAAACTAGAAAGAGAAATTCCAGTAATTTGTGCAAATTAGAAGGGATTTTCCCTCCAAGCTTCTTTGACTGTATGAAGCATCTACCTATGCATTTAGCACACGAGGCTAAACTTGCTGGTCCAGTTCAATATTAATGGATGTATCCATTTGAGAGGTAACTATAGAAAATATTTAAATTGAAGTAATAACATGTTTTAATAACAGAATTGTAATAAACCTATTTGCTAATGTAAGTATTTGCATCACTTGAAAAATAATGTCAAAAACAAGGGTAGAGTTGAACGTTCGATATGTAATGCTTATTTAGTGGAGGAAGTAAGTATATTTTGTTCACATTATTTTGAGCCACATGTTCATAATATGATAATTTCTTTTAAGTAAGCCTTAGAAAATCCAATAGAGAATAATTTTATATGTGATCTTGCAAAAGGACCTTTGCGAATTGTTAAATTGTATCCAGTGTATTCCGTTAATGGATACAAATATCATACAGAATATCATGGTCATAGCATGACAACGGTAAATAATGAAGTTTGCATACAGGGAGAATTGATGGATTAGTATGGTAAAATTATTGAGATACTTGAAATTAAGTATCTTGCATTACCAATAAAGCAGACTGTAATATTTAAGTGTGACTGATTTGATTCAATTCCTAATGTTGGTACAAAAGTGCAAAGTCGATACAATCTAGTTGAAAATCACCCAGTGAAGAAGATTTATACAATTTGAACCTTTCGTGTTGGCAATGCAAGTGATCTAGGTGTATTATGTCTCTTTTCCTAGCTTACGACTAGATAAGTCAAATTAGTTGGCCATTTGCAAAGTTAAACCTTGAGGTGTTTTTGAATCACATTGAAAAGGAAAACAAAGAATTGCAAGTGAAGTATTTTAGGAAGACGTTTATAAAATAAATACATCTGTTATATATGATGAGAATGAACCTTTGAATGATCCAAATAATGAATATGTTGAAATTTCATCAGGAGAGGATGAGAGGGCGAGAGATTTGAAGAGGAATCTGAGTTTAATTCTAATTCTTCAGAAAAAAAAGATGATTTTGATTTATAATTAAATGCTTACATTTAATTTGTGTTTTTAATAGAATATTATATTCAATAAATCAATTATTGAATTAACAATATATTGTTATATATTGAATTGAAATTGTTATATTTCTAAAATATTCAATAAAATATAAATTTCAGGTTAAAATATGCCACCAAAGAGAAAACAGGATATGATGCGACTAAGGTTTAGACCACGATTTGGAGCCAGTTACTGTCCAGGTGAAGCATCATATTCTGCAGCTGCAACCGAATCAAATGTTACACCACCAACTCCTACATTTATAGATGAGGCATCACCTTCTATGCCTTTTATTGCACCATCCACCACCTTTATACTGACAGAGATATCAAGGGTAATGATGCGGATGAAGGAGGTGGCCTTCAGCCTGGGGCTGAGGGAGTTGATGGAAGAACATACATCACAATTATCAACAATCTGTAAGTGAAAATACATGAAACACCATATGTTTATCATTAAGTTATAGGTTTAAATTTAAAAATGATATAAAATTAATTGTTTTATATTAGGTTGATTTCGTATAGACTATACTTAAGAAACATGACATCCAAATTCAAGGAGAAGATTGATCTTGAGGGTTATATATGGAAGAATATCTCTTAGGTGACAAATGATTTTTATTATCAGGAGTTTGAGGTACAAAAAATATATTTTTTTGTATTTTTAATTAGTTTTTATACACTAATTAGATAAATATTGTAGGTTATAAGTATTTATCGTATGTTTTTTCTTTTTTCGGAAAGAACTTTTTTGGGATTCTGAATTTGACGTAGTTATTTATAAAGTATAGGAGAGAAATACACGTTATAGAGACTTTGTTGGTGTGATACACAAGACTGGTGTACGACTTCCTTATATTTATGAACAAATATAGAGTCGTTGACAGTAGTATTGGATATCACCCGAGGCAATGTCCATTTTAGAGCATAATTCGACCAATATATATGGAGCACTGGGGGGAGAGAGTCTTCCTGTACATACTGGAGGATCTATTACCCACCACGAGCATGTAGAGAGACTTGTAAGTATCTATACTTGACACTTATATTCTTTTTTTTTTTACTTTGATGTATTTCAATTTAATTTGATGTATGAATTTTGAAATAAAAATATGTGTATTATAGAGAATGATAATGTTATAAATGTTTGGTGCCATATATGGCTGTATGGTTGAGTTACTTTCTTTGTTCAACACGAGGTAAATATCATAAAAATAGAGAAAATTTTGCTAAAATTTTTGTAAGTTGTAGTTCACTTATAACATTTTATTCTGATTCAGGAAAAGTCTATATCCAGGAAGCCTACACCTTGTCAGCTCTTTTTGTACACTCACACTAAGAAACATGACGGTGTGACCTTCGTCAACACTTGATGTAAAGAACTAAATGTAAGTGAAATTTATGCTTTAATATTAATGCTAAAAAATTATCACTTATTAACATAAACATCGCCTTCTGATAAGACCAAATACAAAAAAGCATTCAACGACAATCTTAGCAATCTGAAGATGTTGATGAGAGTCAAACCTATCTTCATGTAATGGGTGGTAAGGACCGTCGTAGAAGGATATTTTGCTTAAGTTCATTTGCGAACACATGTTATTTGCAATTCTCTACATCCAGTATAACAACATCTAGTAGGTGGTCCGCATCTAATGAAGTCCATGAGCATCGGAGCACAGTACAAGTACTGGCAACTCAGTTGCAACATTTGATGGAATACATAGCCCAACTCCGTAATGAGATGAATGACTTAAAAGGAAAGGGCGACACCTCATTGCAACATTCAGAGCATCCGCATTCACCAAATGAATAACCCGATTGTAGTCATTTTGTATGAATTAAATACTTATTATTATACAAAATAATTTTTTATTATTAATTAAGATATTTTTTACTTTATATCATCAATCAACTTTCTATTTTAACAAATTAAATGTGGAAACAAATCAAAATATTATCAACAAATAATTGATAATTGTATAAATTATGTATCAATCATAAGATTATCAAATAAAATTAAATATAGGGAAAAATTTTAAAAACAGTATCAATAGATTTACCGACAAAAAACCAAAATCTGTCATTAAAATGTAATCAATTTATGGATGAATAATTAAGTTCTATCAGTATAGTTAGTCATGAATTTACTAACGAAATTGCCAAATCTGTCGATAAATATACTGATGGAGAATCGCTAAATTTATCGACTGAAACAAATGTTCTGTCGTTAAATTTACCAACAACACAAAATTACCATCACTAAATATAGCGACAAAACATAAAATATCTATCAGTAAATTAACGAAGAAAAATATGTGTTTCGTCAATAATTATTACTTACGGGCGTTTCTTCGATGATATTTTTGGTCGGTAAATTCCATCATTAACTTAGCTTGCCAACGAATAATCTATCGTCGATAATGTCTATCGCTAAACCTCATTTTTCTTGTAGTGTTGAGCAATAAAACACCATAAGCAACTTATGATCTCATTGAGGACATGACTATAAATAACTATTAGTGGTGCTTTTATCGAGAAAAACCTAGAAAACTAGCCAAATTTTATAATGTAGATGCAATTACAACTTAAATAAGCAAGGTTGAAGATTTAAGTAAAAAGATAGATGCATCCATAATGAGTTATTAATTGTTATAAGTAATGCAATGTGAAGTGTGTAGGTTAGGGCATACAAGTCAAGAATGTTAGGCAATAAAGGCTATGGAAAAGCTTGAGGACGTGGATTATATGGGGATTGCTCTTAGACCTTAAAACAGTCTTTACAGCACTACATATAATCTAGGAAGCAGAAATCACCCAAATTTTTCTTAGAGGAATCAAAGATAGCAAACCCTTTATTGGGATTTTAGCAACACCTAATTTAGGAAAAGAAGCCAAGCTTGGAAGATCTTATGATCAAATATATCTAGACTTTAAAGGAAAGATTTCAAGCTACAAAAGCTTCCTTAAGGAACCAAGGGGCTTCTATCCATACCTTTAAAAACTAGATAGTCCAACTTGAAAAACTAGTTTATAAATGATAACAAAGGAGTTTGCTTAGTAACACCAAAACAATTCCTAAAAAACATATGATGATAGTTACCTTTAGGAGTACAAAGGAATTGCAAGTTGAAAACAAGATCTACAGTGAAGAGGAGAGTGACAATAAGATGAGAAAGTTAAAAACAAAGAGCAAACTCTAAGAGTCAAGGAATTCCAACATACCATCCCATATCCTGTTAAGTTAAAGAAAGATCGCATAAATGAGCAGTTTGGTAATTTTCTTGATCTTTTTAAATAACTCCATATCAACTCACCTTTTGTTAAGGCTCTTTTGCATATGAAAAGGTACGCTAAGTTCTTGAAAGAATTGTTATCTAATAATAGGAAGTTGGAGGAGCTATCTATGGTGACATTGAGTGGGAGAGACTCAGCTACTTTGCAAAGCAAGCTTCCTAAGAAGCTTAAAGATCCAAGGAGTTTTATTATCCCTTATTTAATTGATAGTTTGTTAGTAGAAAAGGCTTTGGCTGAATTAGGGACAAATATTAATTTAATGCCCTATAAATTATTTAAGAAACTTGGATTAAGGGAATTAAAACTCATTAGGATGAGTATATAATTAGCAGATATATTGGTTAAGTATCCTAGGGGTATTAATGAGGATGTTCTTGTTAAAGTTGATAAATTTATTTTCTCAGTTAATGTTATGATCTTATATATGGGTGAGGATATACAGGTACCTTTTATTATAAGCCAACCCTTCTTAGCCACTGCTAGATCCATATTGATGTTAGTAATGGAAAACTAGTGCATAGAGTTGGGGAAGAAGAGGTTATCTTTAAAATATTTGATTTCATGAGACATTCCCCTAAATATGATGATGATTTCTATTTTATTAATATGATTGATTTTGCAGTTTTAAATGCTATGCAGGATTTTATTTATAAAGATCCATTAGAGTTGTCACATTTAAAGTGAGTAGGAGGATATGAATAACTTTATGAAGAAAAAGCAAGTAGCCTACTTAAAGGCTAATGAACTTATGGCATGAAGAAGAAGTTTAATCTCCCTAAGCCACCTTTATTATACATAGGTATGCGTAAATAAAAATGTTAAACAAGCACTAGTGGGGAGACAAACCAAAAATTAGGATTTTTTATTAAATTGATTCTTTATGTATGATTATTAGAGTTTAGTTCTAGGATTTTATTAATTCATGGCTTGTTTTATATTAGGTTTTCAAGCACCCTAAATGATTTTATCATCTTTTACGTGTTATTAGTGTGTTTTATGTAACTAGCTTGTAGTTGAGAAAAAAATTTCTAAGCTTGTCAATTTTATTATAATTAGCTTAATAATGAATAATTTAGGATTTTTTAAAAGGATGTTAATTAAGATGATTCATTATAAGTTTGATTGTGATTGTGATTTGATTTATTTAGGCAAATAGTTGCAAGTTTTGATTATTAAATTGATTTGAATTTAGTTCGTTAATTTTGAAAATGGATGCTTGATTTGCACTATAATACTTTGTGTATAATTTTACTTTCATTAAGTTAAGTGTGAATTCTTTTGAGCATTTTCAATATCCAACGTATAAAAATAAAAAAACAAGAAAAGAAGAAGATATAGTAGTAAGTGAACAAATGAGCATAACATTTTCACTTTGTTAGCTTTATATCAATAAAAAGGTTGAAGTTAAAAAGTAGTGCAAGTAGTCATTTGAGATAATGGCCTAGTTGATTGACTGAGGGTATTCAAACAAGGTACTTACTCTTTCGTCAAAGGTTATATAACTTTTCAAACTAGCTTTTAAATGCTACTATGTTGTTTAAATTTAGTTTTTGATTTCTTTTAGTAAGAGGTATGAAAAATTTTAAAGGTTTTAACACTGTTTTCATGTATGTTCATTTTATGCATTAAGTGAAATGGTGTGAATCAAGTGGAAATTTGAAGAATTATAGAGTGAATTTGATTGATTTACAATTTTATGCAAGTAATTAAGTGCTCAATAATTCAATGAATAAAATAGAATATTAATGGATATCTTCGATGTGATTAGTGCTTTCTTGGTGTTTATTCTTATTAAGTTAAGAGTGATAAATTTGATTTGCTTGAGAACAAACACTTGCTTAAGTATGGGGAGATTGATAAGTACTTAATTGTTCATGTCTTGAAGTTTATATTTAGTGCTTTCGTTTGTTTATTTGTTTTTCATTGTTTTTGGTATTTAATTCATTCATATTGTGTTTTAGGCTATAATTCACTTATTTAGAGTGAAAAAACAAAATGGGACAAGTTTGAGGTGATATGGAGTTGTTTTTTTTAATCAAGTTATGAAGATGTTGGAAATCAATATGGGCATAAACACTCCCTTGTTGAGGCCTATGCACATCAACATGGCTATGTTTCATGTAAAATAAGAGGTTTTAAAGTTCTAGATGGTTACATGTTCATCAACATACCTGTATTGATGCCCATACTCACATTTTAAGCCTATGTTCATTCTGGATTTGAGGGTTTCATGATTTTTAATCAGCACAACTATCAACATGTTATCACCCAGAAGCCTAATTTCAAACTATGAAAGGAAAATTTCATATGAAAGTGAGGACGAGCCTTGAGAAAAAAAAATAGCCTAGGATGATAAAGATAATGAAGGACAAGCAAGGAAACACAATTATAGTGGAGTTCCATCTATCTAAAGTGGATTTCTTAAAGATTGAAAGAGATTTCATCATGTTTCTTTTGATTTTCTAGTTTTCCTTTAGTTTTGAAGTTATACCTTCTATGATGAGGAACTAAACATTTATTGGTACTTGGATTAGATGAACTCTAAGATAGACCTTGTACTGAATTTATTTTAATTTAATTCCTTTTTTTGTTTCATTAAGATTCAATTATGTGTTCTTAATTATTCTTAAATTGATGTTACTAAAATACTAATTCATGTATGATTTCATGCAATTTTCATGGTCCAATGAATTAAACTGAGTAGTGAAATCATAATTTCATGAGAAATCTTGGGAGAATTTGAATTCCAGGTATCATTATTTTCTTTGATAGTTTCTTCATTTAATATTTGTTCTAGTTAATCAATTGTGCTTATTATTTTAGTCTATTATTTTAATTTTGAATTTGATTATTCGTAAGCACCAAAATTTGTTAGATTAGATAGTAGAAAGATAATAAGTGCTAGTAATTTTAGTCTTCATGAGACGACCTGTATTCGCTAATGTTAATTATAGCTTCACCGTATGCTTACCACTAAAAGAACTTGATCAATTTTCTTTCAATAAGGGTTATGAAATTATTTGAAAGTTAAAGCATCTTTCTCATGTTTGTTCACTATATGCATTAGGTTGAATTTTATAGATTGAGTTAAAGTTTAAAGGATTGCATAGTTAAATTGAATTGATTTATAACTTAATATAAGTAGCTAAATGCCTAGAAAATTGATGAATTTTGAAATTAAATAAATAAAAGAGGGTTTTAATTAATTGAATTGATTGTTAAATTCATTCCTAGAGTTACCACTTATTTAAATTAAGAGTACAACAATAACAACTCTCCAGTAAAAATCTTGCTGAAACGTAAAGTTTGGAAAGGTCCTATAGTATGCAACCTTATTCTTAACTGATAGAAAGGTTGTTTCTGATAAACTCATATGACCAGAAAAATATATTATTAAAATATTAAAATTAAAAAATAGACCTAATAGATAATAATAAAATATAAATAAATAAATTTGAATAAATAAAATATAAAAATAAGAAATAAAATAAATAATACAATAAAAACAAAACAAGATAAGAAATCAAAATAAATGATAAAAATAAGTAAATAAATAGACTAAAAGGAAAGAAGACATGTTGATAAACAAATCCAAAAAGCCATTACGAGAAAATATATAAGCTAAGTAGGGAAGTATTTATGCTAACTAACTTAGAAGAAAATACTACACATGCTTAAGAGTACTATAATTAATTTACTTGAAGGTAAGCACTTGTTTAAGTTGGAGGAAATTTGATATATGTTAATTACTTTATGTTTTTATTATAAATTTGAAAGCATTTTGTTTGTGTTCGGATGGTTTTTATTGGATTTGGTACTCAATATGACATATTTTATTATAGGCCTTATTTTAGCTTTTTAATGAAGAAGGAATGGATTTAAACAAGTTGGACTCTAAGTTAAAGAAAATTTTGCATGATCTTGGAGAAACATTGGTTAAATATAAACTTATGTTCTTAGAATATAGGTCAAACATAAGACAAGTTCAACATGTATAGCCTACTACTGCATTCTATTTATTGTAAAATTTGCCATAGGAATAAAATAACCTAAACATAGATTCTTATTCATGGCCTTTAGACTTGTATTCTTAAGATAAACCCTCAAGTGCTTGATTTAAGATTAATTATCGAGTTACTAGGTCAACACGGGTGCAACATAGACCTATATTGGTAGTATTTTATGACACTTTAAGTTTTATGCATAGATAGAAAAAGAGAGATAGAGGGTAAGAGGCGTCATAGGAGTTAAATACAAAATAATATGAGTTACATGAAATCTTAAAAATTATCATATAAATCTTTTGGGTTATAGTAAATAGCTATCATAGGAATTCACAAAACGAGTTATATATTCTTAGAGTTTCGATGAAAAAGAGATTTTAACCAATTAACTTAAGGGTATGTTTGGATGGGGGTGGAGGGATGAAAGGGAATGGAATGGAATGACCCAAATGACTCAGGCTATTGTTTGGGAGTTTATTTTGAAACAGGATGGAATGACAATTGATGGCTTTGGAAGCCATCCTTTGCCATCCAAAATCTAATATTTTGTGACCTCCCAAATTGAGAGATCAGGGATGGAATGACATGGCTTGCCTTCCAAACCTTAATTTAATGACAAAATACCCTAAAAAAATTAATGAAATTACAACCGCAGTCCAGCAAATACCTACGCGGCTATATGTTACTACGTCCATTGTGTTTCTCCTTCAACTGGCTTCTTCCATTGACGAACGTTTTCTTCCACAACTACTAGGGTCATCTGTCTTCGTTCCATTAAGTAAGCATCGACTATTCTTCTGTGTTCATTTTCTTGACACTTTTTGCATGTGAAGAATTGGGCCCTTTTGGAAGGATTGGAGATTGATTCAAACACATCACTCAAAGCTTACTACTTTCTTATTCGAGATGTTGATGCTCAAAAGGCCCTAATTGGATGTCCTCCTGATAAGCGGAAGCAAATGTTGACCTATCTTATGTCTCTCAATAATCAATGAACTTAGTTGTGTATGGATATGCCTAATGAAGAGTACAGTGCGATGAGAGTTAATGAAAAAGAACAAGAAAGTTGATTGCTTATATAAGAAAATGACAAAATTATATTCTGGGCATCCTATAATTTGAAATGCTTTAGGGTTACTAAAATAGTTTCATAGCTACTATGCATATTTTATTACAAGGGTAACTTTGGAAGAAAAATATTACAAGTCATTCTATTCCATTCATTTTTAGTATCATTTCCAAACAGTGGTCAAAGGAAAATGACTATATTTTTGGAGAAAGAATGTAGTCGTTTCTTTAGAATTTCTAGGATTAATAATTGAATTAAGATAAATTTAAAACAAAGAAAGGTTCCAAGGATTCTATTAGATCTTAATTATCATTTAGTTGTTACATTCTTGTTCATTGCTTTTTAGTTTTGTTAATCTTTTTCTTTAAATCAATCATTCTTTTGTTAGATTAGATAATAAAATATAGAGAGTACTAATACTTAGTGTTAATACATGTTACAGTCCGTTTGGAAAGGGCTGAATTAATTGAATTCAATTCAGCTATTTGGAAATATAAAAATTGAATAAATTCAATTCATGCATGTAATTGAAATCCATCTTCTTTATAAATTGAATTCACTCCTTCTAGTATAGGAATTTGATTACATTGAAGCTTGAGGTAGTATCTTGCTCTTTTGCTCTTTTATTCTTTAGACTACTTCACTTCTCACTCTCTTGTGCTTCACTTGATTAGATTCCAAAGACTATTAATTAAAATATTAATAATTAATTAACAACAATATAAATAATTAAAATATAATTCATTTATTAATTCAAATATTGTAATTAATTAATTACAATATAATTAATTAAAATTAATTACAATATTTTAATTAATTAATATATTGTAATTGATTAATTACAATATAAGTAATTAAAATATTTT
>JANKYE010000007.1:26110620-26126018 GCA_032467995.1 Erythroxylum dillonii | reverse complement strand
TCAATGAATGAACCATTCGGGTAACAGCCACGCTTAGGGTTCCATGTTTTGGAAGAGGGTTGGGCTCCGGAAACGGTGCCCAACACATGTGGACTGCATATGCATTAAACGAGTGATTAAATTGTATTGTGTGAAAAGGGTAACTGTGTAATGATGTGAATTATGTGTTATGTGATTGGGTGAACCATCGATGATGATTACTCACTGAGTTCGCAAAAACTTACCCAAAATTTGCAATTATTTTTCAGGCTTTAAAGAGTACCCCGTTAGATAATGGGAGTATGCCTACTGCATACAAGTGCAAGATAAAGGTCGGAATCAGTTCGCGTCCGCACTGTGTCTCTTTATTTTGTACTGAATTGTATTGTTTTTTGTAAATTATTGTATTTTGTGTATTTGAGTGTAATTGTTGTATATTGTTGTGTATACCTTCCTGATTGGAAAAAGGGTTGTAAAGGAAATTGATCAAGTGTAATTAATATGTTTGATTTCTGGAATGGGCTAATCGAAAATCTGATTCTTTTAAAAAGGATGGCAACTCTTGTACAAAAACAAAAATGTTTCTGAATAAAAGTGGGCCCAAATGTTTTTCGATTATGGATTTTTGCGTACGTTTGAAAAAAAATTATATACCAATTTCTGATTGAGTGAGTATTTTAGCACGCCACCCTCTTGGGGTACAGACTCGGATATCACCATCGATGTCGAGTTTGGGTCGCGCGGGAGTGGGGTGTTACACCTCACCAAGATCCTTCATATCAAAATGACTAAACAACAGTTGTTTTGTCTCAAATAATAGACCAGTGTCATTAGAAGCAAGTAGGATGTCATCAACATACAGTACCAGAAAAATGAAACTGCTCCCACAGAACTTCATATATATACATTGATCAATTACATTCTCCTTAAAGCCATTTGCAGTGGCAATCATATCAAACTTGAGATACCACTGCCTTAATGCTTGTTTTAACCCATAAATAGACTTCCTGAGCTTGCAAACCATGTTCTCTTTACCAGTTAACTCGAAACTAACTGGTTGGGTAATATAGACATCTTCATACAGATCTCCATTCAAGAAGGCGGTCCTCACATCCATTTGATTGAGTTCTAAGTCAAAATGAGCAACTATAGCCATAATGATTCGTAATGAATCTTTTGTAGAAACTGCTGAGAAAGTTTCTTTGAAATCAATCCCTTCTCTCTGCCTATAGCCTTTACCTACAAGTCTGGCTTTATACCTTTCTACTCGTCCACTTAAGTCATGTTAATTTTGTAAACCTATTTGCACCCAATAGTTTTACAACCTTTGGGTTGTTCAACCAACTCCCAAACTCCATTTTGTGACATAGAATTTAACTTATCTTCCATCACATTCATCAATAACGCAGAATGAGGACTGTTAGTGGCTTTTTGAAAACTAACCGGTTCAGTATTATCTCTCACATCAAACTCATATTCCTACAAATAGACAATATAGTCATCAAGAATAGCAGGTCTACGAGTTCTTTGTGATCTCCTGACAACAACTTCATCATCCCCAATATCAATGATTTCATCTTGTGCTTGATTTCGAGGTTCATCATGAGATTCTACTGGAATCTGTTCAATCACAGGGTCATCAGTAGGAGTTGAAGTAACAGATACAGGGACTATAATGCGTTCTTCCTTGAATAAAATTTCTCTTGACCCTTGACTTGAATCAAATTCATCTTTAAAGTAGATAGCTCTATCTGATTCTATAATTCTGGTTGTGTGAGATAGGCAATAAAATCTAGAACCCCTTAATCCGATGGTGTACCCGACAAAGTAGCCACTAATAGTTTTCAGATCAAGCTTCTTAGATTGCGGATTATAGGGCCTCACTTCTGCTTTGCATCCCCAAACATGAAATGGCGCAAGCTTGGTTTCTTACTTGACCATAACTCATATGGAGTCTTTGGAACTGATTTGCTAGGTACTTGATTCAAGATATAAGCGGCTGTCTTCAATGCCTCACCCTATAAAAATTCAGGCAAACTAGAATGCATCAAAATATCAAGAAGTGTGTAATTTCTTCTTTCAACGATTCCATTCTGCTGTGGTGTCCCTGGCATTGCTTCAATACCACATTCTTGCAAGTATCTAGCAAAAAGGCCCAAATTCCTTTCACTCTCATCATAACGTCTATAATACTCTCGACCTCTATTAAAGTTAACTACCTTAATTTTCTTCCCCTTTTGAAGCTCAACATTTATCTTGAAAATCTTAAATGCTTCCAAAGATTTAGTTTTTTCACGAATAAGCTCCACATAACCATACCTACAAAAATCATCAATAAAAATATGAAGTATTTATAACCACCCATAGTAGGTGGAATAAATGGTCCACATATATTAGTATGAATCAACTCTAACAATTCTGAATTCCTGTCTATTTTGCTTTTTCTAACCTTGGCAGTCAACTTCCCTTTGATACAGTTAACACAGGCAGTGAAATCTGAAAAATCAAGATCCTGTAGTACACATCCTTTACTAACCTCTCTATTCTGTCTCTAGAAATATGCCCTAAATGTTTGTGCCATAACATAGAAGATCTCAAATCCAACCTCATACGTTTGGAACTGACAATAGTATTCAGAGAAGTGGAAGAAGCAACAGTAACACAATCATTCAATTTAAGTTTGTATAAACTTTCACATAAAATTCCATTTCCCACCAAAAGAGAGTCACGATACAAAGTCAATTTTCCAGTTCTAAAAAGAAGACTATAACCTAGTATATCCAAAATAGATACAAAAATCAAATTCCTCCTAATAGAGGGTAAATAAGCGACATCATGCAGCACCAAAAGATGCCCTGTATTTAACTGTAGTTCAACTGTCCCAAAAAATTCAAATTTGACTTTGGTATTGTCTCCCATGTATACATGCCGCTCAAATCTAGTCGCCCTTCTTTGACTTGTTAGTTTTTGCAAGTAATTCGTAACATGAATTGTTACTCCAGTATCTAACCACTAAGTATTTAAAGGTACATCAATAAAATTTGATTCTAAACAAACCATCACAAGACAGTTACCTTTCCTCTCTAAATAAGTTTTGAGTTTTCGACAATCAGCTTTCTTGTGCCCTAAACTCTTACAAAAGTTGCACTTCCCTTTGAAAAACTTGTTCTTCTGACTAATAGAAGATGTAACCTCCTGTCCACTTCCTTTAACATTGACAGCTTTCTTCTTGACAAGCTTCTGATCACTTGAGCTATTAGAAGTGAACTTTCTCTTTTAATAATTGCCATGGTCCGTCATTAGAGAGATGCTTCTTGCCCTTCCCTTTTTCATATCATCCTCTTCCTTGATAAGAATAGCAGTCATCTCCTCAATAGTCCATTGCTCTTTCTGAGCATTATAACTCAATCTAATTGAGTCAATTTGAGAGGGAAGAGTCTCCATCACAAACCATACCATGTAGTCCTCACCAAGGTCTATATCCATAGCCTTAAGCTTATGGTAGCAACCCATGAGCTTGTCGATGTGGGCCCTAACATCACTTACACCATCATAAATGGTGTGATGAAGCATGTTTAAGTACTCATTCTTTGAGAACTTCATGTACTTCTTCTTAATAGCAGCAAGAAAATCCTTTGCATTATCGGCCTCAGGAATACTATCACGAATGGATTCATCCATGTGATATCTCATAATCATCAAATAGCATCGATTAAAGTACTCCCACTCCTCATAAGATTTCCTTTCCCTCTCAGTAGCATCATCAGCAGGTTTCTGTGGTGGATCAATTCTCAAGGCCAAGTCCATTCGCATGATGGTCAAATTCATCATGAGAGATTCAACCCACTACTTATGGTTCGTTGCATTCAATGTCAGGATAGCAGAGACTCTCGGATTGCTCAAAGTTAAATGAGAACCAAGAGCAATAACTATGATATGCATGTTAAAATATAATCATGCAATTCATGCTCTTTTTCTCAAAATTAACTATATCATTCATGCTAGAGTTCCTTAAATAAATATAGAACTCATTCACAGGTAAGAACAATTTATTAAAATATCACAACCAAATCATCAATATACCATTGAAAGGATAGAAATTTGTGCGGTTCATAATATTTTAATAAAATTTTTTCACCATATTAAGCATCCTACTAAGCAGTAATTATTGACAGGACAATTAATTACCCGTATGGATCTTAAATTTATTTTAGAGAAAAAGCACAAATTTTAAATATACGTTAATATTTAAAAAATTCCTCATCATAAATAGTTTCATATGCTCAATTCTACGACAGGTAAAAATAAGCATGAACTATTGTTAACAAAAAAATGTTTATGCCATAATAAGATTAAAACAATTAGAATTATCAAGTAAAATTACTAATTAATCTTATGCATAAACATACAGGAAAAATTAGAAATAAAATTTGGAGCAAAAACAAGAAAAATGGGTCCAAAAAAGAGTTTGCACGCGCCCCCACGCATGTGCATAAATTTTTTAAATAAAATAAAATAAAATTTAAAGAACTGGGTCGATTTGAGTGCGCGGGTCAGGCACGAGTGTGAGACGACGCCGTATGCATCGTCTTTGTTTGCCAGCCGGGTCGATGGGTCGATCTGTGGACCCACCGGTCCGACCTGACTGGAACTCCCTCTCCCTACCTCCATTTCTAACGATTTGAGGCGTTTTCTTCCATTTTCACGCTCTATAGATTTCCCATATCCATTTCGGCCAAAGGTGCTCCAAAATCTGATAGCATCAAACCCATTCGGCCATGGAAGAAAACACAAAAACTCATCTAAAAAACCATGGTTCTTTGTCCAAAACAGAGATGAAACGCAACAACAACAACCAATTTCTTTTATGAACCAATAACTCATCATTTCGAAGTTGTTTCAACAAAAAACGATTTCAATCGAAAACGATTTCAATCGAAAACATTTTAAGCAGCTGAAAAATAGAGCCCTAAAATCAAATGACCTGGTGCTCTGATACCAATTGCTATAATAAATGCAGTCATTTACCACATTCAACAACCAATATCAAATTTTATTTAGAGCATAACAAAATGATGAAATCATACCTCCAACACATGGCATTTGGACTTGCACCCTCTCCATGCTTCACCAAAACCTATCAAAGAGAAAAACACAAACCTTGTGCAAGAGAGATTAATGGTAGAAGACCTTTGTTCTTTTTTCACCAACTCACACACTATATATGTATCACACTCAACAATCTCACCTTATGTCATATATTATGACATGTTCTACCCTAAGGGGTATAATAGGCTAATTGTCTCATTGTTAAATGGATGATATGAACTATAGTTTAATGGGTCAACATATAGTTATTATGGTACCACCATGTGCCTCAAATGCAATTAGCAAATTAACCATCCCATCATGGTTATTAAATATACATTAGGCAATTCGATTGTGGTTAGGCATATCGAATTAATGTTGTGATTATATTAGCCCACATATATATTTCTAACATCTCTCTCATATAGAACTCCCTAAACCTAAATTTACCTTGTTGATCATTTGTTTCCCTATCTTCTACTACAACCTTGATTCTCCACTCATCTCTTTGTACTGAGCACAACTTTGTCTTTCTCTCCCCTATATCGCTACTGTTGGACCATATTTTTTTAGCCCAAGTATCGATTCCTGATACCAAAGAATGTTAGGCCCAAGACCTGACACCGAAGCTAATCCTAAAGTGACTAGTAGGGACAGTTTTGTGAGATAAAAGCGGAAAATATTGCAATTAAAACAAATCTCAACGTGGCAGCAAAGAGGAGTTCATTGCAGCAAAATATAGGTTCGTCGCGGCGAACCCATGGAGTTACCTCCATGGATCCTTCGGGAAACATCGCCGCAGCAAAAATCCTAGGATCTGAAATCCAACATCCAACATTCAACCATTCAAAACAAACACATACATTCAAATCTAACAACAAGCTAAGCATACTCATACAAAAAAGGAACTTCAATTCTTCATCTCATTACAAATCCTAAGAGTTTGAACAAACTTTATTTACATAACATCATACATATCAAAGCTTAAAACAAAATATATATGGATGCTCAATGTTGATATGCTTATAAAGCTACCCAAAATAGTCACTAACTTAGTAGAAAGATCTCTAACTATAGTAGAGTTTTCGATGCCTTGCAAGGATCAACTGTCGTCTTATTCCGCACCTGAGGAGGGAAAAATAATGGGTTTAGCTACACAGCTCAGTGGCTAATATATTTATAGCCATCAGTAATTAGCATAAATTCAAGCATATATATGTATATATGTCTAGCAATTCTAGCACTCATACTATATTCAAGCAATTTACACATTCATCACATTTACCTCAATTCACAAAACAACTCATAATATACAACACTCAATATGCTTCATACTTAACAGTTCAATTATGTAATGCACAACAAACGGCTCGAGGGTTCCATGAAAAAGAATGAGGAAACCGAAGTTTACCCCATGAACAGAATGAGTCCATTTTCGGAGCTCATATGTCACAAGCAGGCAGCCGGGAGAAGGCTCTTGTCAACGTGCACGTGACGGACAGAATGGTTCCACTCTCACCCAAACAGAAGCACATAATCATGCTCAAAATTATTTTATTAAAATGATATGCTTTCATGCTTTTTATTCTTTCTTTTCATTTATACAAAATGTCATGACAGATATCAAGTCATAACATGATCAAAATCATAATTTACTTATATCAAATATCATGCTTCTTTGGCGGCATAACGAAATCAGAATCATTATTAATTTTCAACCAATCATTTTCAAAAAATTAATCACATATTCAATCAAAATGTCATGCATATTTCAATGCATAACATAGAACACATATTCACACATAGGCAAGAATTTGCGCAATCACACAATAACTGTAAATACATCACCGACCTAATTTTGCTTGACAATCCAAGTTCAATATTGTCTTTCTTCTTGCTCTTGGATCAGGTCTGCTTGGTTTCCTATAACAAACCAAGTTCTCATTGAAACAACATTTAAAGGAAATTCAGAAGGCTTCAATAATCAAAAGTGCTAAAATAGAACTATAACCCTTTCAAAATCTAGACTTTCGGGTCAATTTTCCATGATCGTTATGATTAGGTAAATGAAGAAATTTGGTAACACTTCCCTCTAGAAAAATTTTCTTCATTGTCTTAAGTTTCTAATGACACCGAAATCATTCAATTTGGTTTAGTAATCCTAAAGTTATACTCCAAACATGTTGGGACTATCCTTATGCTGAAACGATATTCTATACTCAACTTCCGTCCAACAATTGAGATCCTTATAGACTGAATTAAAACTTCATTTCTTCATAAAACTTGTAGCCTTATGTCTTAGTTTACGCAAAAATAAAAAATCACTCAATTTGGACATCTACAGCAAAAGTTATGCCCAAAATACCAAAACATATCTGTGCAGGAACATGGATTTCGCCGCGACGAACTTTTCTAGAAACTCATTCCGAATACATTTTTTGACATTCTTCATCTATATACTTCCCATATTTCAAATATAACTCATCTTCACGCTAAAACACCTTTTCTACTTCATATTTTAAGCCCATTCCAACCCAAAATCATTCACAAACACATCATAATCTATCTTTGATCATTAATCCTAAAAGATTAAAACATTATTCAAACCATTCATCAACAACTTCTTACCCACAATAAACACTGCTTTTCACTTCTAAATATCACTAAATATACTTCTTCTAACAAATCAAGAAGGGTTAAAGCTCATACTTACTTGTTTTAGCCTCAAAGTCTTCAAGTTCTCCAAAACTTTAGCTTGACTTTCTCCTCTTCTTTTGTTCTTCTTCTTCCTCTCTTCCACGACACTCTCTTCTCAAACAAGACAAAAATTACTTCTTCTTCTAATTGACACTCTTAAGGATTGTAAAATGACCCTTATGCCCTTCTATTTATGCCTTATGTCTTAAAGGCTTAAGTGTTATGCCACAAATGCCCTTATACATTCTTACTACATTTATACTTTAATTCCATTAATCCAAGAAATAAATCCTACTAACATTGAAATGCTAATTACTCCAAAATAATTAATCTAACAAGACCTGAAAATTAATTTAAATCATGCTTATTCATCAAGAAAAATTTTGAGGGCCAACAATTCTCTCCCTCTTAAAAGAATTTCATGCTCGAGATTCTTACCTGAGTTATTAAAGAGATGCGGATACTTTTCTCTTATGTCTTCCAACGGCTCCCACGTGGCCTCTTCCACCGAATGATTTCTCCACAGGACTTTGACTAACTGAACTGTCTTGTTCCTAAGGACTTTCTCCTTGGTGTCCAAAATTTTCACTGGTTGCTCCTTATAAGTCAAATCATCCCTTAATTGAACCTCTAAAGGTTGAACTATATGTGCAAGATCAGATCGATACTTTTCCAACATCGATACATGGAAGACTTGTGAATCTTAGACAATTATGGTAATAAAGCTAACTTATAGGCCAAAGGCCCAAACTTCTCAACGATCTCATAAGGGCCTATATATCTCGGACTAAGCTTGCCCTTCTTACCAAATCTCAAGACTCCCTTCCATAGAGAAGCTCTAAAAAACACTTTGTCTCTAGCTTCAAATTCCATCTCCTTTCTATGTGCATCCGCATAACTCTTCATTATATCTTGAGCTGCTTTAATTCTCTGCTTCAACAATTTAATCTTATCCACTGTGACTTGTACCAACTTAGGCCCTATAAGTTTCCTTTCACCTTCCTCATCCCAACAAATAGGAGTTTTGCACCTCCTACCATACAAAGCCTTATAAGGTGCCATTTGAATTCCCGAATGATAGAAATTATTATAAGCAAACTCAATCAAAGGTAAATGATCATGCCATGAACCTTTGAAATCTATAACACAAGCTCTCAACATTACCTCTAGAGTCCATATTGTTCTCTCCGATTGTCCATCAGTTTATGGATGGAAAGCTGTACTAAAGTGCAACTTAGTTCCTAAAGCATCCTGTAAGCTTTCCCAAAACCTGGAGGTGAACCTCGGATCTCTATCAAAAACTATAGAACTCGGAATTCCATGAAGCTTGATTACCTCATCTATGTATTTTTTGGCCAAAGCATTCAAAGAATTTATCTGCTTAATTGGCAAGAAATGTGCTGACTTGGTTAGCTTATCCATAATTACCCATATTGCATCATGTTTCCTGTTGGTTCTGGGCAACCCCATCAAGAAATCCATCGTAATCTTTTCCCACTTCCATTCCATAATAGGCAAGGGTTTAAGCTTGCCTGAAAGTGCTTGGTGTTCAGCCTTGACTTGCTGACACACTAAACATCTACTAACATACTCTGCAATATCCTTCTTCATTCCTTTCCACCAAAAATGTTCTTTCAAATCTCTATACATTCTCGTACTCCCCGGGTGTATTGCATAGGGAGCATTGTGCGCCTCATCCAATATCTCATCTTTCAATTCTAATAAGTTTGGAACACATAATCTGTTACCTACCACCATCAGTCCATTTTCTCTTATCTCTATTTCCGAAGATTTACCATTTTTAATCTCTTCTCTGAGCTTGCTCAAGTACTCATCCTGTGCCTGCAATTCCTTAATCTTCTCATTTAACACTGGCCTTACCCTAAAGTTAGCCAATATACACCCAAATTCAGCTTGCTTCAATGTCGCCCAAAGTTTGGCTAATTCCTTCAACAAAGGAACATATACTGTCTCCACATGTGTCATAGTCGATTTTCTACTCAATGCATCCGCTACTGCATTAGCTTTTCCTAGGTAGTAGTCTATCATCAAATCATAATCTTTTAGTAGTTCTAACCATCTTCTTTATCTCAGATTCAACTCTTTCTAGCTCATCAAATATTTGAGCCTTTTGTGATCCGTAAACATCTTGGTGGTGACTCCATATAAGTAGTGTCTCCACATTTTCAATGCAAAAATTATAGCAGCCAACTCTAAGTCATGTGTAAGATAGTTCATCTCATATAGTTTTAATTGCCTAGAAGCATAAGCAATGACTCTATCTCCTTGCATCAATACACAACCCAATCCCTTCCTTGAGGCATCACTATAGACTACATATTCATCACTACCTGAAGGCAACGTCAAAATCGGTGCACTTGTCAATCTACTCTTCAATTCCTTAAAACTGTTCTGGCACTCCTCTGTCCATACAAACTTTTGGTGCTTCCTGGTCAATTTGGTAAGTGGAGCCACTATTATGGAAAAGCCGTCCACAAACCTCCTATAATACCTAGCCAAGCCCAAGAAACTCCTCACTTTTGCTATATTCTTAAGAGCTTCTCATTTCACCACAACTTCTATTTTCCTTGGATCCACATGCACTCTTTGTTCTGAGATTACATGCCCAAGGAATACTACTTCCCTTAGCCAAAATTCACATTTGTCGAATTTGGCATACAACTCGTTCTTCCTCAATGTCTCCAAGGCAATCCTTAAATGCTCCTCATGCTCCTTATCACTCTTAGAATAAACCAATATATCATCAATAAAGATAATGATAAATCAGTCCAAAAAAGGCTTAAAGACTCGATTCATTAAGTCTATGAAGCTACAGGGACATTCGTCAATCTGAAGGGCATAACTAAAAACTTAAAATGCCTATACTGTGTTCTGAAAGCAGTTTTTGGCACTTCAGACTCCTTTATTCTCAACTGGTGATAACCAGATCTTAAGTTTATCTTGGAGAAGACTTTTTCCCCTTGCAACTGATCAAACAAAACATCTATGCGTGGAAGCGGATATCTGTTCTTAACATTGACATGATTAAGCTTCCTATAATCCACACACATCCTCAACGATCTATCTTTCTTCTTCATAAAAAGGACCAGAGCTCCCCAAGGCAAAGAGCACGACCTTATGTACCCTTTCCCCAACAAATCCTCCAATTGCTCTTTAAGCTCCTTCAATTCTGCCAGAGCAATTCGATACGGCGGAATTAAGATCAGTGTAGTACCTGAAAGAAGTTCAATGGGAAACTCAATTTTCCTAGGTGGCGGTAGTCCTGGTAATTCCTCGGGAAAGACATCCGGGAACTCCATGTCCACAGGAATATCTTCTAGCTTCTCCTATCTGCCTTTGTGTCTACCACATAAGCCAAAAATGCCTCTCATCCTTTTCTCATCATCTTCTCTACTGTCAGAGACGAAACAATTTTAAGCAAGCTAGCTTTTCTATCCCCTGTAAATACCACTCTTCTGCTATTGTCCAATACGAACTCCACTGTCTTCTGTGTACAATCCAAATGGGCATTGTACTTCTCTAACGTGTCCATACCTAAAATCACTTCCAATCCTCCCATTTTTAATGGCATTAAGTCCACCACCAAGAGTTCCCCGCCAATACATATCTCACACTCTCTATACACTTGACTAATAACAATATACTGGCCGATAGGAGTACAAACTAGTAACAGAGTATCCAATGGGCTCATATTTCTACCATACACAGTTCTACTCAATGACATAAATGAATGGGTAGAACTCGGATCAATCAAAACAACAATATCAACATCAAATAATTTAACCATACCAGTAACAACTTCTAGAGCAGTTTATGCATCCTCCCGTGTCATTGCAAACACTCTAGCTGGTGCTTGCCCCTTGGTCTTCCTTAAGGATTCACCCTCTTAGTTGCATCAGAACTGCCCGTTTCTATTGCAATTTTGTGCCCCACAATTTCAGATCTCTTGGAAACTTACATCTAACTTCTCTCCTATTTTGCATACTGAGGACACTCTCTGGCTATGTGCCTCTTCTCTCCATATTTGAAACAAGCTTCGGTCAATCTATGACACTCTCCCACATGGACCTTGCCACAATGATCACACTTAAGAACGAATGACTTGTCCCCTTCTCCCTTTCTGTTTCCTCCTACCGTAGAGGCTTGATGAGAATGAGTAGGAGTCCTCATTTGTCTGGACCTACTTGCACCACTATTCCTCTTCTCAGACTGCATAGGAGTACTAGTAATACCTCCCCTCATGAATTGCTCTCTCCCCTTTCTCCTTTTGTTCACAACACTTTTTATATTCTCTATGTCTTCAACCCTTAGTGCCGCTTCAACTAGTTATTAAAAATCACAAAAGTTCTGCATCACTACTTTCTCTCTAATAGCTAGGTGCAAACCCGATTCAAACCTACGACACTTAGCCCTCTCACTCATCATCATCTCAGCTGCATACTGGGATAGCTGTGTAAACCGATGTTCATACTCGCTTACCGTCATCTCCCTCTGCTTATACATCTCATACAGGTACTTCTTCTTATAATTGGCTAGGAAGTCTTTCCATTCCAACACTAACGGTCTCATTTGGCTCCTTGGCACACTCTCCCACCAATGTAGAGCATCTCCCTTAAGCAAACTAGCAGTATATACCACTTTTTCATCATCCTCGCAATCCATCTGCTCCAATACCTGTTCTGTTTTTCTCAACCATGTCTCAGCTTCTTCTAGATCAGTGGTACCATAGAAGTCCACTGCTCCATACTTCCTCAACTTATCAAACTGTTTCCCTTTCATCATTGGAGCTGGAGCAGAAGGCTGTGACATCTGACCCATAGCCTGGACAAATACCTGAGTAAAGGCTTAGGACATCCTTGGATCTAATGGAGGCACTTGCTCCAGTGGAACAGGTGACTCCCGGGATGGGGACTGAGAGGGCTCACTACCATGCCCTACAAAAGCCTCAGCATTTCCTGAGGCTACAGACTCATCGATACTCTCCTCTCTTGTCAACGGATCCTTGTAGAACTCCTCATGTCCTTTTACAAGGTGGCATCTTACTCCTTCAATGGAAACACTAATGATTAGCTGCATTTCAATCTTATTTCCTACATGTATGCATGATATGCGTGTCACTTAATGCAATTCACAATGCAACAAATATTCACATAGCATAACAATTCATCCTACGATGCATTCTATGCCTAGGAAAAAGTCTAAGCTTTGATACTAAAAGATGTTGGACCCCGTTTTCGGAGCCCAGCTATCGATTCCTGATACTGAAGAATGTTAGGCCGAGACCCGACCCCGAGTTTAATCCCAAGGTGACCAGTTGGGACAGTTGTGTGAGATAAAAACAGAAAGTTTTGCAATTAAAACAAATCTCAGCGTGGCAGCAAAGAGGAGTTTGTTGCGGCGAGGTCACAAAAAGGGGAGTTCGCCGCGGAAAAATATAGGTTCGTCGCTGCGAACCCATGAAGTTACCTCCATAGACCCTTCGGGAAAAGTTCGTCGCGGCGAAAATCCCATAATCTGAAATCCGACATCCAACATTCAACCATTCAAAACAAACACATACATTCAAATCTAACAACAAGCTAAGCATACTCATACATAAAAGGAACTTCAATTCTTCATATCATTACAAATCCTAAGAGTTTGAACAAACTTTACTTACATAACATCATACATATTAAAGCTTAAAACAAAATATATATGGATGCTCAATGTTGATATGCTTATAAAGCTATCCAAAATAGTCTTAGTAGAAAGATCTCTAACTATTGTGGAGTTTTCGATGCCTTGCAAAGATCAACTGTCGTCTTATTCCGCACCTGACGAGGAAAAAATAATGGGTTTAGCTACACAGCTTAGTGGCGAATATATTTATAGCCATCGGTAATTAGCATAAATTCAAGCGTATGTATGTATATATGTCCAGCAATTCTAGCACTCATACTATATTCAAGCAATTTACACATTCATCACATGTACCTCAATTCACAAAACAACTCATAACATATAACACTTAATATGCTTCGTACTTAATAGTTCAATTATGCAATGCACAACAAATGGCTCGAGGGTTTTATGAAATAGAATGAGGAAACCGAAGTTTATCCTATGAATAGAATGAGTCCATTTTCAGAGCTCATATGCCACAAGCGGGCAGTTGGGAGAAAGCTCTTGTCAACGTGCACGTGAAGAGCAAAATGGTTCCACTCTCACCCAAACAGAAGCACATAATCATGCTCAGAATCATTTTATCAAAATGATATGCTTTCATGCTTTTTCTTCTTTCTTTTCATTTATACAAAATGACAAGACAGATATCAAGGCATAATATAATCAAAATCATAATTTACTTATATCAAAAATCATGCTTCTTTCGCGGCATAACAAAATCAGAATCATTATAAATTTTCAACCAATCATTTTCAAAAAATTAATCACATATTCAATTAAAATGTCATGCATCTTTTAATGCATAACATAGAACACATATTCATAAGTAGGCAAGAATTTGTGCAATCACACAATAACTATAAATACATCACCCACCTAATTTCGCTTGACAATTCAAGTTCAATGTTGTCTTTCCTCTTGCTCTTGGATCAGGTCTGCTTGGTTTCCTATAACAAACCAAGCTCTCATTCAAAGGAAATTCATAAGGCTTCAATAATCAAAAGTGCTAAAATAGAACTGTAACCCTTTCAAAATCTAAACTTTCAGGTCAATTTTCTATGATCGTTATGATTAGGTAAATGAAGAAATTTGGTAACACTTCCTTCTAGAAAAATGTTCTTCATTGTCTTAAGTTTCTAATGACACTGAAATCATTCAATTTGGTTCAGTAATCCTAAAGTTATACTGCAAACATGTTGGGACTATCCTTATGTTGAAACAATATTCTATACTTAACTTCCGTCCAATAATTGAGATCCTTATAGACTAAATTAAAACTTCCTTTCTTCATAAAACTTATAGCCCTATGTCTTAGTTTACGCCAAATAAAAAATCATTCAATTTGGACATCTACAGCAAAAGTTATGCCCAAAATACCAAATTATATCTGTGCAGAAAAATGGATTTCGCCGCGACGATCTTTTCCAGAAACTCATTCCAAAGACATTTTTCGACAATCTTCATTTATATACTTCCCATCTTTCAAATATAACTCATCTTCACACTAAAACACCTTTTCTACTTCATTTTCCAAACCTATTCCAACCCAATCATTCACAAACACATCATAATCTATCTTTGATCATTAATCCTAAAAGATTAAAACATTATTCAAACCATTCATCAACAACTTCTTACCCACAATAAACGTTGCTTTTCACTTCTAAATATCACTAAATATACTTCATCTAACAAACCAAGAAGGCTTAAAGCTCATGCTTACTTATTTTAGCCTCAAAGTCTTCAAGTTCTCTAAAACCCTAGCTTGACTTTCTCCTCTTCTTTTCTTCTTCTTCTTCCTCTCTTCCATGACACTCTCTTCTCAAACAAGACAAAAATTACTTCTTCTTCTAATTGACACTCTTAAGGATTGTAAAATGACCTTTATGCCCTTCTATTTATGCCTTATGTCTTAAAGGCTTAAGTGTTATGCCACAAATGCCCTT
>JANKYE010000007.1:26058137-26079044 GCA_032467995.1 Erythroxylum dillonii | reverse complement strand
TTTGTTTCCAAGAAAATCGTGTATAAGTATGAGGAAATCTGTATAAGTAGTTGGGTTCCGGAATCGGGATCCAACATTCAAGGATTTTCGCCGCGGCGAAGCCAAGAGTTCATCACGGCAAAATTGACCCGAAGCATTTTATTTTCGTAGGCGTGGTGAGTTCATCGCGGCGAGACCAAAGGGTCGCCGCAACGTAAAATTCCCGAAAGGTTCAGGGGATTTTTGCCTGTTTGTTCGCCGTGGCAATCCTGCTTTGCTTCCAAAGGATTTTTGTTCTACTTTTCCAAATTCTAAGCCTTCCTCCATGCTCAAGCTTCACGATCCCATGTCCGATGTTAGATTCCAGAAATGGGATCCAACATCAAGAATTTACGTCAAGTTAATAACTCAGTCACGACGTATTTTACAAAGTTAAAGAGTCTATAGAACAACATTGACTGCTAATGCCATACAAAATCTGCTCTTGTGAAGCTGCAAAATATAATCTGTGTGTTGTAAATGGCAAAAGGTTAATGAAATTTTTGCTTGGATTGAGGGAAGAATATGCAAATGTGGTCAACCAGATCATGTTGTTAGATCCCCTGCCTCAAGTGAAAAAAGCATATTCAATAGTTTTGACCGTTGAAAAATAGAAGACAGTGAATATAGATCAAACTAATCTAAACCAAATGTTTGTAGCATTGTTTACTAATCCTACCAACAGTAAGAAACCAGTGGGTAGACAAGGAAATAGTAAGAACTGGAATCTACAAAAAGAAGAAAAACTTTGTGATCACTGTCATGAACGTGGGCATATGATGGATACATGCTTTCTCCTACACGGTGTGATGGATTGGTATAAAAAGCTATAAAGGAAAAAAGGCAAAGGAAATTATGCAAAGAATGCTATGGACAGTCCACTAGATGATACAAGGGACAACGTACAAGCTGATGTGAGACAGAAAAACCCAGAGGTAGACATGATCAACTTGGCCAAACAAGTTCAGGAATTAACTTTGCTAGTTAAAGGCAAACAAGGTGCAGCAGCGAATCATGTAGCCTTCAATGCTTCTGCAGGTAAACACCCTAAACACATTACCTTTAGTGATCATAAATATGATGACGATTCGTGGATTATAGATTCAAGCGCCTCAGCACATATGAGCACAAATCTGTCCATGTTTACATACTATGTCAAACTGAACACACCAAACCCAGTGACTCTACCAGATGGCTCTGTAAACATGACTGAACACTTAGGAAAAGTTGCTCTAACTCCAAATTTGGCACTCAATGATGTGCTACATATTCCCCCATTTTTCCATAATTTGTTGTTGGTAAATAAAATTGCCACACAAAACAAAATTGCCACCATATTCATTAACAATCATGTGTTTTTACAGGACCTGCGTGATGATTAAGTTGTAGCAAAGTGTGAAGCAACGAACGGTGTTTACAAACTATCCAACAATCATTTACTTCCTCCCAAAAGCCTCAAAGGTCCCTCTTTACAATTTTATATGAAACATTTCGCTAGTAATCATGTATCCTATGACTTCATATTATGGCACAATCGCTTCAGACATGTTTTTACAAACAAATTATCTCGATTACCAATTAGACTCGTTAAAATTCCTAGCAATTACAAGTGTGAATTATGCCCATTAGCCAAACAAAAGAGAAAATCATTCCCCCCACCACAAAACTGTTGCTACAACCCCGTTCGAATTATTGCACATTAATACTTGGGGCCCATATAGGACTCCAAACATTGATGGCTCATCCTATTTCTTAACCATCGTCGACGAGTTCTCCAGAGCCATCTGGTCTTATCTTTTAAGTAGCAAAGATCAAGTCCACCTCACCCTCAAATTTTTTATCAACCTTATCCAAACCCAATTCTGTTTACCCATATTAAGTGTTCGAACTGACAACAACACTGAATTTACAAACAAATTTTGTCAAAACCTATTCCTCTCATAAGGAATAATACACCACCGAACTTGCCCACACACCCTGCAACAATACAGAGTTGTCGAAAGAAAACATAAACACCTCCTCTAAATTACTAGTGCTCTTATTTTTCAAGCCCATTTACCAAAATAGTTTTGGGGTGAAGCTTTACTCACATCCACATACATCATCAACCGACTGCCATCCAAAATTCTTTCATGGAAAACTCCGTATGAAAAGTTATACGATACACTTCCCACATACGACAATCTCCGTACCTTTGGTTGCCAATGTTTTTCAACAAACACTAAACCATACAAAGAAAAACTTAAACCTCGTGCCACCCACTGTTTGTTCCTAGGATACGTGTCTGGCTACAAAGGCTTTAAAATTATGGACTTATCTACAAACCAAATCCACATTTCCTGAGATGTTTTTCACGAATACATCTTTCCATTTTCTACAGAACTCAGTTGTTGGATCCTGCTTGTTTTCAGAACCCAACTCTTGATTTGATACCAGACATGTTGGACCTCGCTTAATTCCAGAGTCCAACGCTTGCGAAATCATAATACCAAACCACTACTGTTGGATCCCACTTGAATCCAGAATCCAACTTTTCATAATACTATAATACTTGAGCGTGGTTCCTTGTAATCTCTTTAATGATTATAGATTTATATTCTTCTTATAACATCCCAAAAATTTCCTCACAATTTGTTTAATTGTGTGCCCATACAAATCAGTCACCATACTCGAACTCATTTTTCCTATTTGTGAACAAAATTTGGAAATCTTTAAATAAGAATTTCAATTTGACTTCTTCCAAAAAATCATAGTTCTAAGTCTCTAGTTTGTTTTGAATCAAGAACCATCTTAATCGGGGCTCTATAGATCAAGATATGCTTAAAAAGCTAAAAGGTGTTTATACCCTAATCATGCTCTCCCAACCAATTCATCATTTTCTCTCCATCAAACTTTTTCAAATCAAATCCAAAAGATAAAATTTTTTAAAGGGATAGAAAAATGTCTTAAAAATCTATTGCTTTAATAATCACTTTATTCGGAGGTCGGATGAGGACGTTATGACTGAAAGAATCCAACATGTTTAAGTCCTCAAACATACAGTAACATGTCTTGGCATAATTGTCATAACTTTCACCACAGATGTTGAATTGAGTTCGTTTTTGAACCATTTGAAAGAGGACTTCTAGATGTACAATTTGATAGACCACAAAATGATATTCTGTCTCTAAAATGGTCAAAAATCGCGATTTACTGAAACTATTATGTGAATGTCTGTTCAAAAGACATCCATGTCTGTTTAACGGACATAGACTGGCTTGGGAGCCATTTTTCACCTGAGAAGCTCCATTTAATGGACACTAATGTCTGTTTAACGGACATGCACTAGGTTGGGGGCTCTTTTTCACCTGAGAAGGTCCATTTAATGGACCTACAGTCCGTCTAACAGATATATGATACCCAAAACTTCCTCCCAAGCCTCTCCAATGCTTCCTACATCCAATCTAACATCATATTCACTCATAATCTTCCCAAATTCAACTCTTCTAGTGCAAAATCACTTCATATCAATTTAAACACCAAATTAATCTCATAAAACTCTCAAATCTCATCTCATTTGATTCCTCAAAACCACACATTCTCATCAATATACCATAGTTGTCCTATGCATACATTCCATGAAATATCATAACTTGTAAGAATCATATCTTTCCATTTCGTTACCCAAAAATTACAAAATTTATATCGTTGGAAAGCTAGAAAGACAAGCTACAACTTCCAAGAAGACAATTTTTACTAGTTCTACCTAGATTATTCCAGATTTTTCCTTTGAGTTCAGAACATAATTTTACCCTTATAAAAAACTTGAAATTTATCCCAACTTCACTTCCTGTATTACATTATCACTCATAACAATTCAACTACCAATTGGAATTAATCAAAATCTCAACCTCAATTCATTTGACTCTTCATATTCAACCATATTTCATCATTCATTATTTCTATCTTCCCTTTTCGTAGCATCTCACTTATATATATATATATATAACAACAATTCATGTTCAAAGTTTATCAACTCAAGTGGATAGCTTCTTCAATTATATCTAATTTCAACTCACATCATCCATACACAATTCATATTTCATGTCCTTACACAAATCCATATTTCATTAACATCATAGAATAAGTGTTTACAAGCTTTATTGGCATCTCATGCCACAATACATCATTTCGCAAAATCCCCAAATTACATAAGATACTTGAATGTAACTGCTCAAACTACAATTTCAGATTTGCTTTACATCAATTAACTTCAAATACAAATTATACATCAATAGAGTGATGCCTTGATTCTTTTTCACTCTGTCTCTTACTTGTCACCTAGAGATGGGAGGGAAATAGTGGTGAGCTCGAAAGCTCATGGGTAACAAGCTTATAATCGATAACAAGCAAAAACCATTGAAATATTTATTTCGATTGTAAAATTTCACATTGTAAAAGTCCATGTAACAATTATTTCTCAAGTTCACAACTTATCAAGAAATTCATAAACATCATGAATCATGCATTCATCAAAATTGTCACAATCATAAACATATAAGCACATCAGAAATGGTTTGGGTGGATCCGTAACAGAACGTACTACACATTTCCCCTAAGGTCCCGTATAGCCATGAACAGAACGTACTATCGCAATCCCACAAAATAGTTTTGCGTAGATGTGAACTTAAGGGAGTCCGTGAAGGAGCTCCATGCTACTAGCGGATAGGCGACAGAAGCCTTTAGACAAGTGCATTTGACATAATAAAATGGACCAAACCAAACCCACATAACATGTAATCATGACTTGAAAATAGATTGCCTAAATGGCAACATTTCGGAAACTTCTTTGTTTTTTCGTAAACATGTAATTTTTCAAAAAATCTTTCATGTAGCAATTCACAATTCATCATCAAAATTTCATACACCAAATATGTAGCACTATCTCAAATCAATCAAAAGCAATAAAAGCAACATTTATGAAATAATTGAAATCATTTTACTTTCTTGATTTGGACAAAAACATCAATGGCTCATTACTCAATTATAAACATGAAATCTACCTTAAAATTCCTTTCTTAATGTTTGTTCAAAATGCCCCTTCTCTTGCTCTTCTTGTCTCTCTCTTGATTTTCTTCACAATGGCAAAATTCTCAAATCATTAGTGATTACAAATTGAGAAACCCATAAGACATAATCACCAAAATTGATCTTAGAAAACTTAAACTCATACATTTCTTAAGCTATATAAACCAAAACTCTTTCAAAAATCCAAAATGTTAAGATTCAACTTACCTTAATTCTTCATCAATTGAAGAGTTTCTTGGCTCTAATGGAAGCTCTCATCCTCTTCTTCCTTTTTACTTCTTGAATAAACTTTAAAATCACTCTTGAATGCTTAGAAAAAACAAAACCTAGCTCACTTCCTTCTTTTCTCTTCTTCTCTCTCTATTTTGTGCTTCTCTCTCCTCTCCTCTTTCTCATTCACGTTTTTGCTTCTTTCAATTGCAAGACAACCTTTTTCTCTTTCTTTTATACCATTATTGAATGAACAAAGTCCATTACCCTTACTAATAAGCCTTGTAACTTAAAAGCCTAAGTGGCTTGCCAATTTTGCCCCTCTTGCAATCATACCACCTTAATACTATAATTCAATCAACTTATGTCATAAAAATCTTACTCACATTAACATGCTAATGAACTCTACAAAATAAAATAATTAATCTATAAAAACCTCAAAATTTATTTAAATCATGCTTAACTCCTTTCGAAAATTAAGACCTTTTTTTGATCATGTAATTGAAGGAATTTGATAGCACTTCCTTCTAGAAAAATGTTCCTTATTGTCTTAAGTTTCTAATAACACCAAAATCATTTAATTTGGTTCCGTAATCTGAAAGTTATAACCCAAACATTTTCCGAACTATTATTATACTGAACAGTGCATTATACTCAACTTCTATCCAGAAATTGATATTCTTAAAGACTGAATTAAAACTCAATTTCCTCAAATAATTTATAACCCTATTTTTCTAATTTAATCCAAATCAAGAATTATCTCATTTGGATAACTGGAGCAAAAGTTATGGTTAAAACAACGAAGCATACTCAATGAACATGTTTCAATTACATTTTCCAACTTTTAACTTCCAACATTTTACATATAACCTATCTTGTATCTAAACCATTTCTTACCTCATTTCAAATTCAAGATTTCTCCTTTTCTCTACACATGAATAATTGCCAACAATTTCTCATTTAACAGTTCTAGCTTCCAAAAAAAGTTCAGGGCCCAACATCAGCTCTCCACAACAAAACCCAACTACCCCTGTTACCTTTCCAACAAATACACTTGAGTTTGACCCCTTATCAACTCACCCAAACATCTCATTAACTCAGTCCAGTCAACCATATGCTCTTACCATACCCACTAAGCCTAGCACAATAATTGTCCCTGAACACATACTAGAGCCACATAACTCACCCACTAATTTTACAACCCCAATCCCAGCCGACCACCCTCATAACAATTCTCAAACCTAACTTCACCCATCGCCAACTGTACTAGTCCCAACACGTTTCAGTACCATACCAAAAATTTGTCCCAAATACCTCGATTATGATACCACAGTCCACACTGCTCATCCTACTACGACGTTCTCATCTCAGGTCACATCTTCTCTCTTCACTTTTCTGTCTTCTTCTGATGTTCTCTCTTTCATGGAAAATGTGTCTATAGAACCCAAACCATTGTCCTATTGTGCTGCTAAGTATAAGCCATTGTGGGTCACACCTATGAATGAGGAGCTCACAACTCTATAACAAAACTATACATGATCATTTGCTGATTTACCAAAAGGTAAGCGCACTCTCCAAATGAAATGAATTTTCAAAATTAAACGCCGACCAGATGGCTCCATTGAGTGACGTAGAGCCCGCTTAGTGGTGAAAGGATTTAGCCAACGGGTAGGTATAGACAATTCAGACATCTTCTCTTCGGTGGCCAAACTAACTACTGTCCGCGTCCTCTTAGCCACCGCTGCCGCAAACAACTGGCCTGTCCACCACTATGATATCAACAATGCTTATCTTCATGGTTCTCTCGACGAAGACATCTATATTTCCCCACCTCCTGGTTACTCATGAGTGCCTCCTAGGCAGGTTTGTAAATTGGAAAAATCTTTTTACGGCCTCTGCAAGTAGGCCGACAGTGGAACAAATAGATTACAGCTACACTCCTGGAATTTGGGTTTTCCCAATCTACTTCTGATTCTTGCTTATTCACAATGGGTACTAGTAAAACCTTTACTACCCTTCTCATTTATGTTGATGGCGTTCTGTTACTGGGACCATCTGAACATCTCCTCCTAAAAGTTAAAGTTCTCTTCACTGACAATTCACAATCAAAGATCTTGGTTATGTCCATTACTTCATTGGCGTGGAAATAGCTCGTTCCCTATCCGGTATGCTCCTTTCACAACAGACATACATCTAGGATATTATTCATGAAGCCAATTTACCACAGCTTCATCCAGCCACAGTGCCTATTCCTCCAGGCACTAAATTGTCCTTAAATTTAGGTGCACTCTTCAACAATCCCTCCAAATATCGTCGCTTGATCGGCCAACTCCTCTACCTCTCTTTTACCCGACCTAATATTGCTTTTGCGGTACAACAACTCACTTAATTCACTAGCACACTTAGCACAAAACATTGGAATGTGTTAACTCATGTCTTACGATATTTACATTCCACTACTGATCTGAAATTATTTTATCTATCACAACCTTCCCTGACTTTGAACGCATATTCGGACTCTGACTGGGTGCGTCTATAATGCAAATCCATTATGGTTATTGTATCACTTTAGGCTCTCCTTAGTGTCATGGAAAACAAAAAAGCAAAAGACAGTTAGTCACTCTTTCGTAGAGGCGGAATATCGAAACATGGCATCTATACTTTGTGAATTACGGTGGTTATCTTATCTTCTTATTAATCTTTAGATTCATCTACATCTGCCTATCCCTTTACACTGTGACAATTTGGCAACCATTCACATTTCAGCAAATCTCGTATTCCATAAACGAATAAAGCATCTTGAGATTGACTGTTGTCTGGCTCGCAATGTTGTTTCTGAAGGTTTCATATCTACACCATATGTCCCTTCTGCATTTTAATTGGTTGACTGCTTCACCAAGGCCTTGTCTGCCCAAAAATTTTGCCATGCTATGTCCAAGTTGGGTCTCATTCTTCCGACTCCAACTTGAGGGGGGCTGCTGGTACAAACTCAGGACCATGATAACGCTAAAGAGCAACTATAGCATATCATCCCACAACCTCCATTCATTCTTCTCTCACGCAACCTTCCTACATAAATAGTACACATCTTTCCATTATTAGTTTGTTACGAGTTTGTTATATGTAGAGTTAGTATTAGATTGTTACGAGTTTGTTATAGGGTTACGAGTTTGTTATAGGCACATGTACAGTCAACACCTCATGTATATATGTCTCGCAGACAATCAAAACAAATGTAAGAAATTCAGCATTTCTTCATCATCTGTCCCATTACTGCAGATGCTACATAATTGCTAGTACATTTACCGTTTATTTTGATGAAAAATTGATGTGATCAAATCTTGCATTAGTAAAAAAAAATAAAAAAGTTGTTGAATATTTTGTTATTATTAACGGATAAAGGATTTTTTGTGGGTTTTGCATGGATTAAATGAATGTGAATTACAATAGAAATTTGTTGACCTTTTAACTGCAAAATAATTTTTTTTGGACTTGATCTGGATCGATCGGACTTGGGACATAGCCTTGTAGGCAAACATAGTTGAATTCATATTTAGGTTACAGATTCTTAATTCAATTAAATTTCATATCGAACCTAGACCAACGATAAAATTTTTAGATTGAGCTGGGATAATCGTTGCCAACCCTACCGAGCTATAATCATAAAAGAGAGAGTATAATGTATTCTCTTTATATTAAGGATATGGGTGCAAGCTCATCTACTGCAACAGCCCCAAGTCCACAACACAAATGAAGATAATCAAATAACACCATATTCAAATTCAAACAGATTTATTGTAATCTCTTCATAATCATCTAAATACACAATCATAGGGATAGATAGCTTTAGTTTTGAATATTCAAATTATACAAGTGTAAGTGTATATAAATAGACAATTGATACATGAATAAATTCATTAATTCTCCTATACAATTCTATATCTTATATGGTATCAGAGCTTCCGACTAACGTCTTTTCTGATCCTAACCCAATGGCCTCAATCATTAATCCTATTTCTGATGAAACCCACCAGATTATCACCATTAACCCAGCTGAGCTTGTCACCACTAACCCAGCTGCTCAAGCTCCTTTGAAGCTCACTTCAACCAAGCAATTCAACAGTCTCTTTATAGGCTATGATTTGCAAGGTTATATTGATGGTACAAAGAGCTGCCCTCAAGCCACCATCACCACCAATGACATACCCATACCAAACTACTAATTCTAAATGCCATCATTGGTGCTCTCTCACCAACCATCATACCATTTATTACAGCTGCAACCACCTCAGAAAGAGGCTTGAGACATTCTACCTAAGACCTATGCACAAGCGTCAAGAGGCAAACAAAAACAAGTTAAAGCTCAGATCAAGAAACTTACCAAAGGGCAGTTATCCATCACTGTGATGAACTTGTGTTTCTGATTGATCATGTGATTGATTGATAATATGAAAATGTGATGCATTGAATTACATGAATGCATGAAACATAAAGGTTATTGTGACCTGAGTAGCCACCGAAAAAGAGCTTAAAGCTTAGATTGTGATCAGAGTCTCAGGCTCGGTTGTGAATGTACCCGGTATCCACTAAGGGATATAGGACATTGTCTGATACAGCTCGGTATCCACTAAGGGAAATGAGTTAGATAAAAAGGCACTCGGTCACATTAATAATAATTGAAAGTGAGTCTCATGTGTATTGCATATAAAATCAATATGTATGATTTAATAGTTTGAATGCTTTCTGAATGTGATTTATGCTTAAGTGAACGTGCAATGTATGTGACTCAATATGAAGAATTGATAAACTGTATATGTTATGTGATTGAGTGAGCCATCGAGGATGGTCATTCACTGATTTGCAAAAACTCACCCAAAATTTGCAATATTTTTTTCATGCTCAGAAGAGTTATCCCGTTAGGCAAACGGGAGTATATGCACTACATTCAAGTAAGAGATGGAGTTCAGGATCAGTTCATGCCTACATTTGTATTTTCCTATTTTTGTATCAAATTGAGTCTTCCGCAATTATTATACAATGTGTATTTGAATATTTCTGTATATAATAACTTTCCAAAGTGGAAAGGTTTGTAAATGAGATTAATCTTGAGTATAATAATAATAAATGTGATTTTGATGTTATGAAAGAAAAGAATGAGCCCAATTTGATTATTGATTTCCACATATGCACGCATTGTTTTAAAAAGAAAAAAAATTATAATGAGATTGTACTAACTGAATGTGCTAGCATGCCGCCCTCACGAGGCAAGTTCTTAAACATCACTGAGGATTTCGGGTACGTGTCTTGTAAAAGTGGGGTGCTATACTACCACTTTACCTGCATATAAATCTACGTCCCCTAATCTCTCCAAGGAAACTAACTTCCTTGTGTTCCTTGGATCTGTCTATGGGAAGCAAAATCATGATCATATGGTCATCTCATTTTCTCCGCAAAATAACCTAGCTTTGAGTAAGGTTGTGGGTGACCCTCAAAATTTTGGTAAACCTAGATTCATTATCTCGTCTACCAACTCCAACATTGTCTCCCTGCTTGTGAAAGTCCTAAATATAAGCAATAAGAAGTGGCAAACCACCCTAGTTGGCTTCTTTAAAGAGAAAAGGCTTTCTTTTACCCAAGTTCAGAGTTGGGTCAACACCAATTGGAGAAAGCTTAGTATGGATAATGCGTTAATCAATGAAGATAATTTCTTCATCTTCAAATTCTCCTCTGAACTCAAAGTAGATAAGATCTTAGAGGGAGCCCATTGGCATATCCAAAGTAGATTCATGTTCATTCAGAAGTGGAGATCAGGATTTTCTCATTGGATAAAAATTGTAGAACCAACATTTTCAATTAGCAGAACTTTCATATAGTCCCTTTGGAATATTGGCACTTAAAAGGCTCAAGACATTTGGCTAATAAACTTGGTAAAGCCTTAAGCTTGGATGAAAATACTGCTAACCTATGATAGATAGGATGTGTGTATATGCATGTAGAAGTTGACATGAGTAAGGAGTACCCCGAAACTATTAGGATCTTAAAACTTGACAAGCTTAGTAATCTAGTAGATGATTCTATTTTCATAACTTATACATGGAAGCCCTCCCCAAATGACAGTCAAAAAATGGCTTCCTAAGGAACAAGAACTCTCAAAGACCACTGATGAAACACGCAGTAAAAAGTAATTGAGGTAAACGATGTCAACTTGGAAGACTTAGATTTTCACCAGGAGAATCTAACTCTTGTTCCTGAATTTCCTAACTTAGGAGAATTAGGGAACCAAATAGATGGAAATGTTAATGATAACCTCGTAGATCTAGGTATATGACAACAGTATCAAATGGGAACTTCAGGGAACCCTAAGATGTCATACTGGAGACTCCACATCAATAAGAAGAGTAGAAGAGCTCATAATACCAGTTATTCACTCCCAAGATCTAGATCTATCACATAAGTAGATTGTGCGAGTGAAAAGCCAAACAACAAAAAGAGATATTAGCACAAGTAGGAAAGCCATAAAGCTAGGAAAAAGAAATATAGTTCCCCTTAACCAAAATGAATTTTGTCATGTAGAATATTAGGGATTTAAAAAACTCAAATAAAAAAATATTCTTCAGGTTTCCTCATCCTTATAAGACTTCATTTTGTTGGTTTAATTAAAACTGAAATAAAAATGGATTTGTTAAGCAAAGACTTTTAATTTTTTGAAAAATAGTTAGATCTCCTTAATTAATCATGATCTACATTACAACGAAAGGATCATTGTCCCCCTTGATCCACAAGTCTTTATGCTACAAAAATGTAAGTGCTCATATCAATTTCCTGTATTGCCTTTGTTTGGTAAAGAGTTGATAAGCTCTTTTTTGGCTGTTTGACCCATTTCAACTTATTGACTTTATAAAAAAGCTATAAGAAATGTTTGGTTATTAACTGATTCAGTTGGCTGATTCAACCTAACTAACTAATTTTACATTAGCTGCTTGTAAGCAGCATTTATACAATAACTGTTCACGTTTCCCGCAATGCCCTTGTAACCATACACACGTGTTTGACACTTCTAGTGGGGTTCTATTGCTGCGTTGGGAATCACATGCTGATTCACTTCAACAGAGTTGAAACTTACCATATGATAACACTAAACTATGTTGCTTTCATCATGAATATAATACTTGGTGCTGAAATGTCTTTGCAATTAGATTTTGTTTATTATGTAATAATATTTAAAAATAGGGTGATTAAGTTCTTATTTTATTTATAACTAATAATTAATTTGGTTGCTTTTATTAGATGTTTGTTTATTATGTTATAATGTTTAAAAATATGGTGATTAATTTCTTATTTTATTTATAACTAATAATTAATTTGGTTAATATATTATTTACAACTTGCAAGTGCAAAATACAACAATTTGAATATTTTTACGTATTTATTTTCTAACAATTATAAATCATAAAAAAAATATTAAATTTTGATTAGATTAAAAAATATATTTAACTCTAATTTATTCATTCATTAAATAATTCATTATACTTTATTAAGAATATCCAACAAAATATTAAGATATAAGATATTTATATCTTTATAATTTTTTAAAATTATATCCTTATAAATTATTTTATAATGTAAACAGTTAATTTTATTAAATATCTCTAACAATAACTAATACAATCTGTTAATCAAATCAGCTAACAGAATGATATATCATCTAATAACCGATACAATCCACCGATACAATCAGGGAATTGTCAACTTGAGTGATTGCGAGACATGGTGCGCTCATCTTGAAACTTAGACCGTGACTGACCGAAATTTTGAGCTAGAAGTCTCATTCAACTCAAATCTCAATTCTCTCGTATCGTATGGCTGGCTAGGCTATTTTTGCCAACCCTAAACCCATCACTTGATTGGGATAAGCTTTTGAATTCTGAATCGGTCTTTGACTTCTAAACCCTAAACCCCGAAGCAACAAACCCAAAGCTTCAATCCTCGTACGACGTAGAACCCACGCCAAATCTCAAACTTCCACACCCCCGCGATGTCAAACGTGTTATTCAGAATCTTGAAGGAAACTCACAAATTCACGAGCACAGCAAATGTATGCACCAAAGCTGCAACTGCAAGGAACAACCTTTATTCAAGGATCAGTCCTCTTGGAGACCCTCGTATCAGTGTCATCCCTGTACTTGATAAATGGGTTGAAGAGGGCAGAAAGGTTAAGGCCAATGACCTCCAGAGACTCGTCAAATCTCTTCGCTCGGGGAGGCGGTACAGGCAAGCACTTGAGGTGCGTGCAAAAGGCCTGTGAATGTGTAGGATAAGGGATGGTTTTTCTTGGTATGTTGTTTTGTTAGACTGCACATTTTTTGCTTAAGCTTGGATGGATGTTGGTTTTTTTAACCGTGTTTTATCTGGGACTCTGCTGTGATCAAGGGCAAAAACGTCGGGTGATAAAATGAGTTTGATGTTAAATGTCGTGTTTAGTTTCTATGGCAGGGTTTGGAATATGTGGTCCGTGCAAAAATTTGATTGCAACTGATCTCTTCTTGGATTGAGTGAATATTGTAAAATGTCTTGTCATGAACTGCAAGGGTAGAAATCTCGACATTTTGTGCCTGATAAATGTGGATTAGGAATAGAAACGGACTCCAGATTTGAGATTTCATTTGATTGGCAAAAGCAAGCGTGAGTTACAGCTTGAATCACAATCAGTTAGCCAGCAAGGATTTTTCTTGGCAAGAATGACTTGTTGGTCAGAAAATATTTTTTTAAAAAACTTTTTAAGCCTACTTAATAGGCTACTTACTGTCTAGAACGTTTGAGGCTCATTTTGATAGACATTTCTCCTTTTCTTTTTCCCTGAAACTGTTTAAAAACTAACAGGCCAATAGTTGTCGGAGAAACTAGTACTAGTTTAAGTTTTGGAAGAGCTCGTGTAGTTTTGTAGAATTTTCCTTAACTTTTGGAATTGGAAGGGCTCGTGTAGTTTTGTAGAATTTTCCTTAACTTTTGGAATTGGAAGGGCTCGTGTAGTTTTGTTCAGTAGAATTTTCCTTTCATTTTAATACCTAAACTATAATTCATGTAACGTACTATTTCTTTATTACTTAATGGGTAAATTAAGATGCAAAATGGTTTGTTTTTATAATTTTGTTTTCCCTGTGTGTTTTTGTTTTTATGTATAAAGTGATTCTTTTGTAATGAACATATCAATTGCTGGCTTTCTATCCATTACCTATTTTATAATAGGTTATCAAAAGTCAGCAAGGAAGCTATTTATTGTCTACAAAACAAATGATGGGGCAGTATCATGTAGAAAGCCACACCTTTTACAATTTACTACTGGTTTTGTTCTTTTTTGTTTCTAGTCTCATTGTAGAGTGTCCTTGCTATGCATTGCTTCTTTCACTGCATCACACATTGTCATGAGAGGGAAATTGAAAGATGTGCTTCAAATAGCATTTAACAGGAAAATGAACTTCTGAAGCACCTTTTGTCTTCGATATTCCATCATCTAAGTAGCTTCTATCTTGTTGTCTTGCCAATACCTATTTGGCATTTCTTCTCTTCTTCTTTCTTGAAAGGAAAACAAAACACAGGCTTTTGCTTTAGTTTTCTTGGTTACCATGCTAAATAGCTAATTTTAGGCTTAAGATACATGGAAATCTTTACATATTTGGGCTATGGATTTCCAGGTTTCTGAGTGGATGAGTAACAAGGAACTTTGCAAGTTTTCACTGGCAGACAGAGCCATACAGCTGGATTTGATTGGTAGAGTTAGGGGGCTGGAATTTGCAGAGAACTACATAGAAAACATGGATGATGAGGAAAAAATTGACAAAATATATGGTGCTCTTCTAAACTGTTATGTTCGAGAAGGCCTTGTGGATAAGGCTCTTTCGATAATGCAGAAGATAAAGGAGTTGGGTTTTGCTGGAACAACTTTAAACTATAATGATCTCATGTGCCTTTACACACGTACGGGCCAGTTTGAGAAAGTCCCTGATATTCTTTCTGAGATGAAGGAGAATAATGTGACCCCTGACAATCTCAGCTATAGAATTTGCATGAACGCTTATGCAACTGCAAATGATCTTGATAACGTGGAGATAATTCTCAAAGAAATGGAGAGCCAACCTTACATTTCTATGGATTGGCTAACTTATGCTACAGTTGCCCATATCTATATAAAAGTCGGTGAAAAACAGAAAGCAATTGTATACCTGAAGAAGTGTGAGCAAATAGTGGGCAAAGACGTATTGGGCTACAATCATTTGATTTCACTCTATGCAAGTCTTGGGGATAAAGATGAAATGATGCGGTTGTGGGGCCTTCAGAAAGCAAAGTGTAAGAAACAAGTCAACAGGGACTATATAACCATGCTAGGTTGTTTGGTGAAACTTGGGGAGTTTGAAGAAACAGAGAAATTGCTGGAGCAGTGGGAGTCATCTTCTCGCTTTTATGATTTTCGAGTTCCAAATGTCCTCCTTATTGGGTATTGCAAGGAGGGATTAATTGAAAAGGCTGAAGGAATGTTTCAAAATTGGGTGCAAAAACAGAAGAGGCCAATCCCAAATAGTTGGTCAATTCTTGCGGCAGCATATGCAAATAAGCAGAATATGGAAAAAGCGTTTGAGTGCATGAAAGAAGCACTTGCTGTACAGGAAGAAAATGTGTGGTGGAGGCCAAAACCTGAATTGATTTCCAACATATTGAGTTGGCTTGGTGACAATGGGGATATTGAAGAAGTTGAAGCATTTGTGAGCTCATTGGAGAGTAAGTTCCCAGAGAATAGGGAAATGTACCATACCTTGGTCAAAGCCTATGACAGAGTTGGGAAAGAAGTGAATGTACTTGTAGATGACAAGGAGGCTGATGGAGATGAAGAAGCAAAAATGAAGCTATAGTTGAAGGAATCATTAGCATTTGATGAGTAGTCTCCCTCTCTCTAGCAAATTGCCTTCTTATTATATCTAGAAATTGAGATGCTTAACCAATTCTGGCAATGTCCGAGCAGGCAACCAGGCATACAAGAATGCTCTTCACGTCTAATCTTGGGCAATCGAATCCTGAGCTTTTAGGATTTCTCTGGCTTTGTCACGCTTCCTCATTCATACCAATAGGCAGTCTGGTTATCGGGTGATAGTGGTACTAAAAATGTGTAACATGATTTAACTCACCAAAGTGCCTTTAGCTTGAGAGTTCTTCACATTGCTAATTGTTATGGTTAATTGCAACTGCATATCATGAACTAATTATTATCAATCGGAATTGCTTTATTGATAATGCCTTGATCTTTAGTTTGGTTGACAATACTTGTGTGCATGCATAAAACCTTTCCTTATCTATATATAAGAGAGTCAAAACTGAGGAAAGGAACGAACAGGTTTATGAAAAATTTGCAGAACACTGCGCTGGCAGAGTAAGGTGGCCTCCATCGAGTGACACAGACTCGGGATGAATGAGAAAACTGTCTATTTTATTCTCAAAATGTTCTAACCTACGTAATAGTTTTCTGGAAGTTTATTTGTGTGTTATTCAGTCCTCGTGACGCTTGAAAGGAACTGATTCTGTTCTACTTATTCTACTTCTATATTTGAAAGATAATTGAATTAGTGATAAAGACTAAAATTGTCATAATACATGCCTGATGAAATTGCAAAACCAGCGCCTAAACTCTTTTCCAAGAACAACAATTACATGGACGATGAACCACAGCTTATCCTAGTACTATCTTCTGGTCCTTGAGGAAGGAACTTTGTTTCATAGCTCCCCTGTCATCTTCAGGATCGCGCAAAGGTTCTGATTTTGAACTTTGTACTTATTCTACTTTCAAAACACTTACGTATGTAATATTTTCTTTTATGATCCAATTATGAAAAACGGGCCTTTTACACAGTAAGGAGAATAATTTTGTTAGTAGGTTGTAATGCCTTTGTCTGAGTTGAATCCCAGCTTTCTCATGTTTTCATGCGTTTCATATTTTGTGTTGGATTCTTGTGCCTCTTCCCTTTTCTGTCGTTTACATTTAGTTACCTTGTTAAGGTAACTATCTAAATTTCTTCTATCTGTGGAGTGAATGCTCGTCTCCTTTTACTTTAAATTGCGTAAGAGATCATTCTCTATCTATTGCAACTGCTAATGTTAGTTCAGCATTTCTGGTTTCGACAATGATGTACTTGTTCCTCCAACTCTTATCACATGTGTTCAACCCGAGTGTTTTTACTTCAATCTTTTTATCTTAATCTTTTTATATTTGAATTTTTTAATCAAATACTTATTTATTCATGAAATTAATAAAATTGATATTCATGTGACAGTCATGTTAAAAACAAGTCTGAGATATTACATCAAAGGCAGGCTTTATATTGAAAATGACAATTCAACTTACCTCTTCGTTACCAATTAAGTTAATTAAATCTAATTAAAATTATTAATTTAAAATAATTATAATAAATTATTAATTTTATTCATATTTAATTAGTTTATGTTAGGCTTAACAACCGAGTTGCAACCGTTTATTATTAAGTTAATTATATCCAACCCATGTTTCACAAAGATGAAAACCTAGTTTAAAGTTAGATAGAAGCAAGATTGAAGCATTTCCTTTGTACATTTATTTCCATAATGTCCCGCAGAAATATTAGATAATGGAAGGTTTGAGCTTTTTAGCTAGCTCAGTTGGTAAACCTCTTTGTCTTTACTCTTAAACAAGCTGAATGGACAAGTTCTGTTATGTTATAATTTATGTTGAAGTGAACAAAGTAGTTGAGCTCCCTAAAGTTATTTTTATTTTGATATTGAATGAATGTGGAGAGCTGCTAAAGCTGAGGTTAAACTTCCTATAATTGGAAACCAATGGTGTCTAATTGAGTATAGAAGCCCACAGGGAAGAAATTCAACACTGGACCATACACTGAGTTGGTGGGAAACAGTATGGAGTATGTGTAATTTTAACTCGGTAAAAATAAGCCCTTCTATTGATCCTATTGTGTAAACTAGTGAGATAGAAGAGGCAATTATAATAAAGGAAAAAGACAATAATGACACAAGGAGAGCCTTTGGTGCAAAATATCTCTTCAGAGCAACTAATAGATCTAAATCCTATTAAACAAAAGTCTTCAGAGCAACTAATAGATCTAAATCCTATTAAACAAAAGTCATCCTAGATCTCTGAGGCTCTTGAGATAGGAGATATTTTTGGGATCAAATAAGATGTAGAGCCTTTTAAGAAAGTATATCATGTCGTGAAATGAAAATGAAATTTTTTTTGAAGAGTATCCGTATGAGAAAGATAGAAGGCAAAGATTAAGCTAAGAAATTGGTAACGAAAGTTCTTTTTTCGATGGTCATGACGATAATGGTGATGTTGAATGTGGTTTCCTACCGAACAAGAATGAATTATTATGTTTGATGTGAGCAAGAGAAAAAAAACATGTGTCTAAATTTTTTCACTATAAATAATTCCTAAAGCTAAACCTTCAATTTGTAGTGCTTTATAATTTAAATAAGCGGCTCATAATGTGTACATAGAAATGACTAGATGATGGTATGATTAAGGTTTATGATTCAATACCGCCCAGTCTTATTATCATCCTATAGTAGATGTTATTGCCTCTTATGGTCCAAGATATAAACTTCTTCAATTGATGACTGTAGAAGTAAACTTCTAAGTAGCTTTGTTTATGAAATAAATAGTTATTTAGATGAAAGAAGAATGACTTAGAAAACTTATAGATGTTTAATTATGTATAATGGTTAGATAAATAGAAGATAGGAGCCTATTTTCAATTTTTTGGTTTATTCTAGGACAATATTTTTGAAGTCTATTGGTGTATCGGGCCTTATTACAAATGTTGATACTCTGTTTCAGATATTTGATGAAGTTGTGAATGATATTGGGCTAGAAAGCATCGTTCATTTAATTACTGATAATGATTCTCTTTATAAAGTAGCTAGGAAAAGATTGCAAATATATACATAATTCTTTTCATTGGACTCCTTTATACTACACATTGCATTAATATAATGTTGGGAAATAAAGTAGATGATAGATATCATTAATGAATTATGTAGCAAGCAAAAAAAGTGATAAAGTTCATCTGTAATTATGAATGGACCCTGAATTTAAGGAGAAAAGATTTCACCGATAGTAAGAATTTATCTCATCATGCTATTATAAGATTTCTAACTAATTTGTGCTCATTTTAGTGTTTTGTTCTAATGAAGAAGCTGAGACAAATATTTACAGGTGACAAGTGGGTCGCATCTCAATATGTTAAGTCTAATCCTGAGTGGAAGTTTCTAAAATTATACTTAAAGATCAGAAATTTTAGTCTCAATGTCAATTTGTAATATGCATTTATGAGCCTTTAGTAAGAATACTTCATCTGAATAACAGTGATGAAAGGAAACAATGGATTTTTTTTAATAATGTCATGAATAGGTGAAGGAAGCAATTAAAGCCAATATAAAAATATCTATTATTTGTAAACACCTTATCTTACAATCATCAATGAGAGATGTAAAAAATAATTTTACTCTCTATTGTTTGTAGCTGGGATATTTTTAAATTTTAATGTCTATTTTAGACCAATTTTTACAAAGAAGTATAAAGTTGATAAAAGAATAATATTAACTATTATAATAATTGTTGCTTATGAGATAATGGAAAATCTAAGCTCACAAATGGAGGTTTTTAGGGATGCTCATGGCGATTTTGGGATGTTCATTGCTACTTGCCAAAAAGACTAACCTAATATAGGTATATTATTTTTAACTTTTGCTAATTGTGATAATTAATTGTCATTTTATTTTATTTATAAATTTACTTTTATTGTGGTATTCCATAATCGCAAAGGTTTGCAATTCTAATTCTGAGTTAATGTATGAGTACAACATGGTGTAAAAAGTTTTGGGGTATATTTGAATTCATCCATTCCAAAAAAATAAATAGAATTGATCACAAAATATTAAATGATTTGGTCTTTATTTGATACAATTTAAAATTTTGATAAAAGTATGTTATTATCATTATTAAGTTGAATGTAGTTTATTCTAATGTCTTAATAATTTAATTCTATTTACTATGACTCTTAATAGAACAAATAGTTGTGTAGATCCAATTTACCTTAATCATATCAATCTTTTAGTATATTGAGTTTTTGAGGAGTCGAGTTTGATAGATGACAGTGATTTAGAAAATAATATTTGATGAAAAAATATTAACATATTATTTGATGTAATAAATTTGAATGATGATGATAATAATAATAAGGTTCTTTTTAATGATGAGGATTTTGCATTGAAAGAGAATTAAAATCAATACAATTTGATTGAATACAGCTCTAAGTTTTTCATTTATTCTCTTCTTTTAATTTCACTTGTATTTGTTACGTATGTCAAATTTTATATAAGTAATATAAATATAAAGCTTTTAACTATAAATATTTTTATTTTAAGTTTTGTTTTTACTTAGTTATATTCCTCGGTACAAACTTTTATTATAATACTTAAAAAGTCATGAAACTTTATTATTCTTTCTACTTTATATTTTAATATAATTATTTTTTCTTATATGATAATGATATAACATTTTAAATACTTCATATTATT
>JANKYE010000007.1:26046566-26058119 GCA_032467995.1 Erythroxylum dillonii | reverse complement strand
TATACTTTTTTGCTAATTAAATAATTTTTTATATTAATTGTGATTATTATTTATATGTGAAATTTATGAAAATAATAGAAGTTATTGTGATTTTTGAAAATATGTTAGTGTAAAATAAAAAATTACATGACAAATATATTGTAAGATTATTTTGTAATTTTAAAAATATTCAAGAATTATTTTACAATTTTTTTAAAATTACCTAAAATAATAACTGATATTGATAAGTACTAATATTGTATTGTACCAAAATCAAATTTGATACAATTACTGGTAAGGCATTCATAATATTGTTTCGTTTGTATGCGAGCATGTGCAAAATAAAAATACAAAAGCACTAGACCTTTTCTTCTTTCCATTTCAAGTAAATTTCACTAGAAAATATGACCAGATGCTCCAAAATTAGTTAGATTATGCATTACAGACAACTTATACTGGAGACCTTTTAATAGGATCATATCCTATTGCGTCAGCCTCTGCATCTCATTTTGATCATTAAGGGTCTCCATAAGTAAAGGAGGGGCATATTGAGCCGTCCCTTGATGCTCCTCAGAATCCTGACAAAATGAAAGAATAATAGTATCAATAGACATCTCCACTACTGCAAAGAAAAGAGTTGCCACCACATATCCAAGAGCCCAGCAAACCTGCAAAGACACAAGAAACAAAAGGAAAAATTGTAAGATACGGTTAGTTTCTACTTTCTAAAGCATACAACAAAATTGATCGTCTTAGATGCAGCATCACGTGACCACTTTAAGATTCAGTCATAGTACTTGGAACACAAATACATACCAAAACAGGAAGCAATGGGGAAGAGATCTTGTTATGAGCAGATCTATACTTGTGGGTATCCAACATGAGGAACGCAAAAACAGCACTAGAAAGGCTGACACATAACTTGCCAAGAAAGAGAATGACATCACCAATCACATTGACCCTCCCTATCCTCAGTATGTTGCTCATAATCAACTCAGTTGCAATCGCAGAAGCTCTACAAAAGCTTTTACCTGTTATAGCTATCTGCAGAAGTCACATATTGTACAATGAGAACGGTAAGATTCAAAATACCAACTCTGACTGAGGGAATGAGTTGCACAAAGGCTTACTCTGAACCAAATAACAAGTCCAGCGAGTAAAATTCCACTAAATTAGTCATATGATTATGCAGATGAATCTCAGAGAAATAAGTAAACCAATTCCCATTATTGCTTTTGATTACTTTCTCATAACATCCTGAAAGAAGTTCCAAGGATGTAGATTAGGCTGCTTCATTATGAATTTCCTTTATAATCGTCATAAGTGGAAAGTTATCTCTCAGATTTGCATATATGCAGTGCGAATAAAATCCTTTCCATGAACAGAGATTTGTTCTCCCACATAAAACAATAGACAGCTCATGCATGCACTTGCGTTTAACATTAAAATCAGTTTCACATAGCCCTTAGTTATCAACATATAATTACACAAGAAGCTGAAAAGTGACAAATTAGAAGCTTTGGCTTGAAAGTAAGATTACCATGATATAAGCATTGCGGTTCACAGATTTTATGGTCGACTCGACACACATCAGGCAAAACCGAGAAATATGATAGAATAACTTCCCGAACCAGCTATCAGGTGCAGTAGTTGCAACTTTCATTCTGCGACGAATTGACTCAAGAATGAAGCGAATTGATTCCACAAATGAGACAACAAGAGAGCCAAGAGCAACAGATCCCAGGCTGAACCGCATAAGTCGCTTCATAGAAGAAAAAACTGGAAGAAACGGAATCTCTGGCTGCCCCACCAGTAGTTGAAAACAATGAAGTCAAGAAAAACAGTTTCGATCAGAAAACAGTAAAAAATGGACTGCAATCTGCACCGTACAAAATACAGCACATATTGTTACACAATACAAACTGCAATTGATAAAAATATTCAATCATACTAACATTAAAATGGAACTCAATTGTTTAAAACCAAAGTTAATGGACTATAAGAATCTAAATCCACTCATGAACTTTTTGAGTTTACTGCATGCTTGCTCTCAGATTTCAATTATGCAAGATAAACAAGTACGTCAAATTTGGCTGGTTAAATGTGTAGCAACAGTTTCCTAAATAAGCAATCGAGTGGGCAATGACATTTAGCAATTCTGGCAAGCATAATATTCTAGTGATGATAGCAACTGAACAGAAACTGCCAGGACAAGTTCTTTTAAATGCTATAATTTCCTCATACACTGGATTAGAAGTCAGCCCATATCTCTTTATAACAGATATAGCCTCAAAACTCAAAGCATAAATCAGTAAGTTCAGCACCATGGACTACACCCGAACTGAATTATTGATAGAACATATATGTTGACACATATACGTCATATTACCATATGTATTTCATGTATCCTCAGTAATTTTGTCGACAAATTCTTATTTTGACCTCATTCATTTGTTTACATAATAATTGATGCAATGAATTATGGACATATCCTTGAGTCTGCACTAGATAACACACATAATAGAAATCTCCACATAAAAGCTTGAGACCACACATGCATAACGAGGTTATTAGAATCAAATGTATGACCACAATCAGCATTCTTTGATGAACTTGGTGACTCCACAAAAATAAAATAAAATAAAATTCAGATACTACTAAAACAGCTTGGCAGCTTACCGGTGCCTCTCCACGAGCCCAATAATACGAGGCAACTGAACCCGCAATCACAGTTGAGGAGCAAGCTATAAAAAACTGAGTAGCCCAGTAGCATCCGAATAGGTGGAAAAATATAGCAATTGATATATGAGGAGTGTAATGGATGCTATAACCGCAGCAACGGTCACAATTAACCTTCTTTGAGACAAGATCATAGGCACAGCAGTTGGAATTGCAGTCATTTTGGACAATTTGGCCAGAACTAAAGAGATGGAGTGCAGCTGAAAACCAGAACATATAGAAGATTGCAAGGATGGCATATGGTATGATAGGAAAAATAATGAGGGCTTGAACTTCCCCTATGACCTTGGCTGCAACCTGCTCACATGTCACAACACTAGTTCATACACTAGTATCAATGATAAATTCAAATGGACCAATAAGTAACAAAATTTTCAAATAAAGAATAAATATTCTTTTTCTCATCTGCTGGTAACCAACTGCAAGAGCAAACAGTAACAAATTCTCATCCTGAATAAAGGGCCCTAGGTAGTTAAATAATCTTATAATGGAATTTTGATTAGAGCCATTACATCTGAGTAAAATGTGGAAATTATAATTCAGTAAAATCTCCCATGGAGGAAAGCTTGACCAGAATAAATTCCAGATAGCTGTTCATTCTCAAAATATTTTTTCAAAACGTACACATATAAACATGAGGCAACTTGTAAGCCAAATGAAAGAGATATATCACAGGTCTATCCAGGATTCATAGGAATCAATCATGTACAGTTATGTAAACTTCAAAAATCAAACTCAGATATCTGTGAAATTCCTCAAACTTTTAACATAACTACAGTTTGAGAAGTTCAAATACAAATTCAGAACCGTTAAACCAGAAAAAAAGGATCGTCACTCTAATTATGTAAAGGGTTTCTCCAGAGTAACTGTTTCTTTTCTTCATCATATTGCAACCTCAGTATCATACTTGCCTTAAGAACAGAGGTTGCCATTAGGATGCGTCGAACAATGGCAATTGATGTAAGGATGGCAACAACCATAATGAAGGTCATTAGGATGGCAACAGTTCGAATATGATTTAGTTCCTGAAAGATGCAAAATGTTTCATTAGAAAACTTAGTCATGAATAATGTAAAGATCCTATTTTATTGAAGTACTATAAAGAGTCCTAAGCTAAGAAAAGAAGGAACCCACCCTTCCAAATGCATGGTAGTATGGATCATGCCCACCAATGATAGGGGTGATGGCATCATTCCCAATCCATCCAGCTGAAAGAAGCAAGGAAATGAACATAAATCAATATTGAATTTCGTGATAATTATAGTAGGCAAGAACACATAGAAAAGGAAAATAACTTCACTCCATAACAAGAATCTGTATACGGTTTCAAAGACTTGTTAAGCTTTTTGTCAGATTCCAAACAAAGGCTAACAAGAAACCACAATCAAACAGCATGACATGTAATGCATACAGGAAACCAAATAGACCCTTGATAATGGAAACATGATTAAAATGGGTCAACAGCGTTTTGAAACAGCCTAAGTAAAGAACAGTATCTGGAATTTTGATATTAATGCTACCTAAAACATTTCAGTGCGGTAAGGAAGCTTGATTTTTGTTTTTTGAATAAAGAGAAATACCAGTAGAAAAAGAACCTCTGACCTTTTAAATAGTAAAACAATGTAACTGATATAATTAGAATATTAAAGAGAGCAACTGTTATCCATGGCATTGCCCCAACAAAGTGTCGGACCATCAGCAGCCAAATCACTGACAGAAATAGTGGCAAAAGTCCTCCACAAACAATCAACACAGGCCATGACTTGCCAATGTCAGCCATGTACCTCTGCAAAAGAATATGTAAATGGTTAAGTTAAAACAATAGAAAAAATATGCAATACAAAATTTTTGAAAAGGAAGGAAATGATGCAAACAATAATTTTAGGTTGGCATAGCTAAATGAGTTTATGAAGATAAATTATGTAAGTACTCAGCTCACAGCAATTTAGGAAGTTTACTAGAGATTTCTAAATTGATTTTAGTCCTGAATGGTTCAATTAGCAGGCAGGGTTGGTCATATCAACAGGGAATGGTGAGAGACAGAGAGAGAACAAGAGAGACAGAGAGAATAGGTTAAAGGAATTTAATATCTTCCTATTAGGATTCCCTAGGATTCAAAACACCACTTGAATCGTCTGTTGGAATTCAAATATCATTCAGAACAGAAAAAGTATAGCAGCAATCTGACATGTAGAAGGCAATTTATTCATTTCCCTTAAGTGATGAGAATAACTAAAGTTCCTTAACCTTCAGAACAGATGACCGAGCATTAATGTGTCTGTGAATAGATTTGTCTATAATGATGTCCTCATTGATGTTCACTCCACCCATTTGTTGCCAATGGCGCATAGATATGTTTGATGAATGAGCAACAAATTGACACCTCCAATAAACTGAGGAAAAAGAAAACATTAAGAATCATCTTTCACCAGAAAATACAAAAATTAAAGACCAATACATTACTCAACTTAAATAAAAGGGGATGTTGCTTTCTGATATATATTGTTGAACAAATTTTGCACACTATATAAGAATTTTATTTACATACCATTTACGCTAGGAAATATAACAGGGTAACAAGGGCCCTGAAGTTGAAGAGAGGTATTTCTCATTTCAGGAGTAAGGAACTCAAAGTAATCATAATTCCTATCAATCCAATCATCCATTGAGAGACGGATATCTCCCTCTGGATAATCACAGACCCAATTTAGTGCATCTTCTGAAGGGTTTGGGCAATCCAACAAGCATATACTCCGAGCATTTGCCAACTTGAATTGGCCATTCTTCAGACCACTGAGATAAACCTGGTTAGGATTTAGCCAATATGTGAGCTCCAACTCACGAAGATCAAGATGGGAATGCTTGTCACCACACACATTTCCCTTGTAGTCCAACCCATAAGTAAGCCTGGTGAACCACATCGCAAATTATCACATATTCTAGCAAGCCAAAAAAAAAAAAACTAAAACTAGAACCATACTAGCAAGCAGGAAACAGACGCAACAGAGCTGAATACGAGAACAAATCTAGCATGAAAATTTGAAACATCGACAAGTTTCTGCTGTAACCTTATAGCATTACAACGGGAAAGAGTATGACCCTATTGAAGTAATAGTTATTAGATGAAAAATGAAATGAGATTTCTCCAAACACAATGTGTCATTTCTCATCTGCATTACTTGCGTTTCTTTCCACTATCATCATTTTCTTTCAAAATAAATGTTTAGAACGAAGCTAACCAGAAAAGAGGCCGGATAACACATACAAAAGTCATCACAAACATTCAAATCAGAAGCACTAAATCTAAAGTAAAGAACAGAACTAAGATTAGACCGTCAAACAAAGAGCACTCCGACATTAAGATCATTACTCCGTGCAGGTGCTTATTCTAAACTTTTAACAAAACTCAAGGTTTAATGGAACAGATTTAAGAGATGATTATACTTAAATTAAACATCAGAAGCAACCAAACTTACCAAAACAGAGAGAAAAAGAGGCCAGTAGGGGTTTGAAAGGAAGTAAAGTGTCACACTGTACCTTAATGGGTTTCCTTGATTGAATCCAAAGCTAGAGTTAACGATCATAGCAACCCAAAAAGCTATAAAAAGGACAAGAAATGTCAAGTCTCTACATTTCCTATTGTGACTAATGATTCCACCAATTTGAGTATTTCCATCACTCGACGGGTACCTCCCTATCACAGCCCCCAGAGGTCCTCTCATCTCTACTACCATACAAAACTAACTCTACACAACCCACCTTTGGTTATCAAATAGTGAACAGGTATGAGAGAGAGGGAGAGTTGGAAAGGAAAGATGGAGTCTTTTGTGGAGAGAGGAGCAGCAGCAGCAATGGGGAAAGAAACGAGGGGTTTTAGATTTGGAAGCATAAATTTAGTAGCTTTCTTTATTGTAGGCCTTAAGACTATGAGGATAAACTTTTGCAGTCGAATAAATCAATGCTTTTGATATTTAAGACAAAGATACTGTTTTAAGACTAAGCTCAGTTTTAACGTGACAAAGACAGAATCCATGTCTTCTGGCTCCCCACTTGCACATTGGCTTGGCTCGCCAGCTTGGCTTAGGCCTTTTGTTGGGTTTGATTGTGAGTTTGAGTTTGAGTTGAGTTGAGAGAAAGAAAGACTCAAGTGAAGTGATTATGGAAGCAACCCTTTTTAAATGTCTAATTTCCGCCGTTTATCTGATAAAGACTGCTGTGCTGTCTGTTGGAAAGGCCAAAATACCCATGTGCATCGCGCATGCCTAATTTGTTCCTATTATAGTCAAAAGGTGTCTAAGAACAGAACCCCCACCCCACCAGGCCACCAATAAAAGCATTTGTCAAGGAGTAAAACTTTATTTTAAATTACCAAAGGATGATAAATTTTACTTATTGAATTGTCAATTTGTACAGCTATTGACTAATTCTTACCAATATCAACTATTTACTTACAAATATCACCATAATTGACTTAGTTTTGTATTTAATCATTAGGTAGTGGGTAATTCACCGGTTAGCTTATTAGCTAGTTAAATGTCTAGTCGGTTGCAAACCTCTAATTATATAACTTTTCAGCACTTTATCATATGAACTTATGTTAATTCTTAAGTTAGTAACATATATCAATATTTATAAACATTTTCAATAACTATTTCCAAAAACATCAAACTTTCCAATTTTGATAAAAGAAATTTCTTTAATCATTATTAAGAGAATTTTTCTTTAAAAGAAAAAGACTCAATTCCTCTTGATCAAAAAATGCTTACATTGAAATTGAATATGAAATGTTTATGCATAAAAAGTTTAAAATATTAAAATGATCAATTTAAGGGTACAAAAAATTAAATTGATTTTAGAAATGTCTTTCATCTTCCTTAACCCTGATCTAATTGGCTTGATCATCACTTAAATATTCTAAGCTTATGAATTTTTTATTCCTTTCTTTTTCAAGTTACGGTTCATTTGATACTTGACTTTGCTGCATAGCATGTATTTTGACTTAGTTGATTCGTAAGCCTGAATAATTTGCTTTTAGTTTATTTAAACTACCAAAAGTAAAACATAAGTGGTAAATATGTTTTTTTTAATGAATGAATTTTGTTAACTCAAGCTGAGCTTAAACAAAAGTACAATGACAAGAGAATAGGTTTGACACTAAGTCATATAGACCTTGGTATACACATATTCCAACTCAAATACAATTAGAAAACTTTAGAACTTCCATAGAATTTTCATTCTTTGACTGATGGTGGACTGAGTACCATAAGCTACTAGAATTTCCTCAATCCAATTGACAATGGAGCACTTCCCCCTCCCCCTCCCCCAGCATTAGAGCTTCCCTCTTTACTCCTCTATATAATCTATTGTTTCTTCCCCTCTAGATTGAGTAGATGGTGGAATATAAAGTAGTTTTCAGAATGATCCCATCCTTTTTTAAGTGAGTATACATTATATTGGCTCATTGGATTATGTTTATCCCAGCATTATGTGAACAATAAACCTACATTCTATTTTTGGATTTAAATCCAGATGGTTTGAGAGAAATTACACTAAAAAAATAGATTTGGAATTGTTACAATATCATTTTTACGTAAGAGACACTTTGGGTTCAACTTTTATGAGCTTTCACACCATTTATTCTTAGTTTTCAGTCGATTTTTAACAGCTGACCAACTGATGATTGCTACCTTGGGGGATAGAACTCTCTTCCAAACTAGCTTGTACCAAGGAACCTTGGGTTGTGCAACTCTAAATAGCTTATAACAAGAAGCATTACTAAATTCCAGGGTACTATTGTTAGTCCAAATAGGTGTGTCTTCTCCTCCCTCTGGTTGACAGTTTAGAAAGCTCAATAATCTGCCAACCCCTCTATAATTATAACCCCAATCTCCACTTTATATGATGTTACTTACCTTAGCTTGTATTAGAATCCTAGTACTCATATAAAGCATTTCATTTCTCCAATAAAAAGGGCTAAGTTCCATACAATTGTAAAACCAAAATCATGTTGACTCCTCATTGCCAATTTGCATCTTTATCCAAGGATAGACTTGACTCCTTAAGTAGTAAATATGTTTTGTTATCATTAAAACATTACATTAGACCCTTCTTCAACTTAACATATTTTCTTGGCTAATTTTCAAATAGGAAAAGCATTATAAGTATCAATTAAAAAAAATTAAAAATGAAATGAAAGTATATGCAACTTTTAATAAGACCCTTTTTCTCATCCTTTAAACTTAAAAGTTTGATGGTGTGAAGGTGGGACGAATTTTTCATATACAAGTATAAAAGTCTGAGATTTAATTTGTAGATTTTAGCGTGTGAGGGTTGACTTTCGATGACTTAATATTATGAAGTTTTTAAAATGTTTGGTTTGAATATTTAGCTTTGACTGAGCTCAAGAGCTTTCGGAGGTTCAAGGTGTTACAACTTTTGTGCTTCTTATAAAAAATATTCTTAAAAGTTTAAGGACTTTTTATTTATAAGAGAATGAGGAGGTTAAGAACTTAAAATCAGCTACCATATACCACTTTAAATAAAATTGATTTAGTGGTATGCCATTTAATAATTTTATTATACTTTTTCTAGCATTTTGCTAAAAAATTGTCTTATTGCTTTTACTAAGTTATATGTCACTTAATTGATCTATAATTTTTATTTAATTCATTTTGTCACTTTGTAGAAGTGTTTAGACTCTCAATATAAGTTGTTCACTTATTTCCTATGTAATTATAATGCTCAATACAGAACATTTTGTATATGTTAGAAATGACGTGTCTTTAACTCATTATGAGCAATGACAAATATGTAATTTCACTATGAACTTGATCCAATCAATTTATATATTTGGTCGTAAGGGTTGATAATGTATAAGCTAAAATTTATAGTATCCTTTTTATCCTCATTTTCACTATGCTTAAGAATAATTTCTTTCCTTAACTAAATAAAAAGTTGACTACATACATTAACAAAAGATAAAGTCTTTACTTAATTTAGGAATATAATTTTTCCTTATATTGTTTCAACTTTTTGTAAGTTAATAGTATATAAAGAATATCATATAGTTAATATTTATGAAACTAGAAATGTATAAGATTTGCTATGCATTATATTTGATTTTTTTTTCTGTAGACAAAAACAATTCATAATCCACTATGATGTTGGTATTTATACAAAAAAAATTCTACTTTGAAATGATTACAAGCTGAGCTCATCTTTAGAGAATGCAAAAGGATTTGCAAATATAGTTCTATAATATCTTACTTTTAAGATCATGTATGTGGCTCTATTAGTTTTGCTGTTTTATATGATAATAAACTTAATTTGCTGAAGCTTGAAAGTGGAATTTGCCTCACTCTTTTTTTTTTGGACTTCCTAAATTTCTAATATTGTATGAATATATGTAGAATTCTTTTCTTGGATAAAGGTGTGTTTTTATTTTTCCATGTATGATCATCTAACACAAAGACAAACATAAGGAGTTTGCACAAATGATCAAAAAATCAAATATTTATTATGTCCCTATTTCTTGATTTCCTTACACTAGTTTAATTGTCTCATTTTTGTTAGTTTAGCCATTTAGTTATTTTCCTAAATCTTGCTTACTTTGGTGTGTTCTTAATCTAGGATTAATATAGATAGTAATATAGTTCTTTTAAGATCGATACTCTAGAATTAATCTAGTTTTAGTAATATACTATAATTGAATCTATACACATGTAAATTTAGTTTATCAAGTTTTTAGTATCATTGTTGGCAAACTATTCAATTACTATTTCGTTTGTGTATAAATAGCTCTCTTTTATATTGCTTGTTTAGGATTGACATTATAATCATACATTTTCAGATATAGGAGCGCAAATTGCTAATCTTTCGAACTGAGTAAATATGTTATTAGACTGTGATAAGGGTTATCGAGAGGTGTATTATCATTATGACATTTATGAGCTTGCTTCCTATATATGTATAACTATATAGTTGGCCTTTATTATTATGAAGATGTCAATTATATGGTTGCCTATAAGAGAAATAGCATGAATGATGTTTACTCTAATATGTATCATCTTAAATTAACTGTAGCATCCCACTCTCGCAAGACACGTACACGACATCCTGAGTGATGTTTGAGTGCGAATCATGCAAGGGTGGCATGCTAGAACGATCAAACACTAGAACTCAGTACAATTTTTTCAAAAATCTCACCTGCGTATGCAGAAAACAATAATCAAATTAGGCCTATACTTTTATTTCATAACCATCGAAATCACAATGATTATTTATTGGATCCCGTTTTCAGAATCCAACCTCTTAAACCATAAATATCATCGCACTTGAGCGTGGTTCCTTGTAATCTCTTATTGCTCTGATACTAAAACATACTGGGCCCCGTTTACCAGAAAACATGTGCATAATCCAAAGAAATCATAAAGCTCAAAGTCTTGTACCATTTCTATAACCCTTTTTCCATAACACATCTCATTTATATATATAACCACAATTCATGTGCAAAGTTCATCATCCTAAATCAATAGCTTACTCATATTAAACCTAATTTCAACTCAACCTCGTCCGTATACAAATTCATACATAATCCACTCAACATCATTGATATATAATTCATAATTCCTTAATATCAAAAGCTAATCGTTCTTTACAAAGCTGAAATGACATTTCAACCATAATACATCAATAATCCAAAATCTCAAAAGACAAAAGTTACATGAACTAATAATCCTTGAAAAGGGACTAATCCTCGTATTTTACAAAGATGATTTAAATTCCAAAATATGCAAATTTTGTAGTAACATCCTTAGACTCTTGATCACTTGATCT
>JANKYE010000007.1:26028171-26043377 GCA_032467995.1 Erythroxylum dillonii | reverse complement strand
TTAATTATATTCCATAATTCACAACTCAAATTTATTCAATCCCTAATTGTCAATTAAATCTGAAAAATTCACAATTTCACATGGAGAGGTAGAAAATTTTCTTATGAATCCGATGCTTCGAGAATCGTGTCATTCGGAGGTTGGATGACAAAAATATGGTCAAAAGAGTGGAAAAATTCAATTAAAACAAAAATAAAAAAAATAACAACTCAACACAACAGGCTCGCGACCTGGCTCGCAGTGCTGGCTCGCGGTCGCGAGCAAGGAGTAGGAATGGACGGCTCGCGATCGCGAATTCTCGCGATCGCGAGTCTCACAGAGGCAGTACTGAATCGCACTGGCGATAGCTCGCGACTGCGAGCCGCCTAAAAATGCCTTCTCGCGATCGCGATTTCTGTCTTCTAAAGGCTGGCTCGCGATCGCAAGTCTCAGGTAGAAGTGGCAATCTCGCGATCGCGATTTTCATCGTCTTCACTCGCAATCTGAAAATTTTCTTCTTATTTTTCTTTCTTTTGTTTTTCCCCTTTAATCACTTCTAAATTGTCCATTATACTTGTTATACTCACTGAAACTTCGAACTAATTCAAAACAATTCTAAACTTCAAACATCACCAATCCGAAATTCACTTCTCCCTCTTTCTCTCTACGGTAAACTTTAAATTACCAAAATTCATATTTTTATCCACTGCATTTCCTTTCATCTTCTTTATCTATTCTAACACCTCATTTAACTCATCCCAACCTCACCAAAATCATTTTTCATACCAACCAACACGTTTAAACTTTCCAAAAACATTCATGCTGAACAGAGCATCACTGAACTACTAGTTTAAAACTCAAGTATATAAACATATTCATACTCTGTTTTATCACCAACCCAGAACAGGACATATATATATATATATATATATATATAGGTCTCGGTTTGTTAACCATGCATGCATGCACATATATACACTACACTGAAATATTATGACTTACTCGTTGACAGCAAAAACCTCATTTCAACATAACTTTGCATTTATATAAACTTGCCCTTAACATTGCATCATTTAAACTTGTCCCTTAAAATTCAAACTCATTCAACATCGATCTGTAAACACTCATACATGAAACCGTAACCTTCATTCTAAAACCCATGCATGCATGTGTGTGTATATATAGGTATATATTTACCTGGTTATTTGTAGCAAGAAAAGCAAATCGAAAGCACAAAGATTGCACAGCTTCAATAGTTGAAAGGCGTTATAACGACTCCACATATACAAGTAACAATTTGGTTGGTAAGGTTGAATTCGGTGAGAGATCTAGATAGGATTAGGAAAGCAAAGGAAACCCCGAGGAAAACAAGTTGAGAAGCATGCGGTAATAAACCAAAAGATTCTCTCCCTTCTCTAGAACCCACGTTGCAACAAATACCGTGTGTCCCTTGCATGTAAACCATTTGTTACCACATGTCACCTTGCATGAGAAACACTTGACACAATGTAATTAGTCCATTATTTAGTATTCTTATTTATTTATTCTTAATCTAAAAATACCCAAGATTTTTCGAAAATTCCAAAAATTCACCAAAAATTCTGAAATAATAATATGATTCTCCAAATAAATTTCCAACTCAAAAATAATTCACCAAAAATTTCTAAATTACTCGAAATGTGCGAAAATTGCCAAATCACATTTAATACATTCCGAATAAATCCATAATTTCCATTTATAACCAATTTACCCGGAAGATGTCATGAATGCATGCCAAAATGCTTATGCACAAATAAGCAATTATTCAAATATGCAAAGCATAAAACGTACTAAATTTTCGTAATAACCTAACCCCTAATATGGTGCGTTACAATACAACTATCTTCATATAATTTATGCTACATCCAATGATTACCGTTTAGTCGACCCATGATTAAATGTATCATAAATAGTATGAAACATAGCAATCTCTATACAAGATAACTTTGGTGACCTAAATCAAATGATTACTTATACAATCATCACAACGATAATTTCATAGACATACAAGTAATGTTCCAAATAGATTTCTCATATCGGGTCTATTCAGTGAACTTGTTCTCAAATAAGCACCCACATGTTTGTTTAAATATCTCTATACTTTAGCCTATGAAATCGACTACTTTCTTCATAAGGAAAAACAAAATGTGCACTAATCTTTTTACGTTCTATTAATGTCTAATCTTAATAGAACAATGACTAAAAATTTCATAATTATAATTTCATTTCCAATATATAATTATCCATTGAATTTTATCATATATATCTAAATATATACAAGATAAATAATGTCTTTAAATAATTTATTACTAAACTACAACTAAAGTTATTTACTGTAGAGCATAAATCAACAATAACAACCCTTTCAGGGTCCGAAAGTTCCTGATTCAGTAGCTTGGTTTCAAGTTTTTTTCCAATCTCTAAGTCAAACTTCAGGTTCTGAACATTTAAGTTTGTTCTCCAAAAAATGGAAATCCTCGTTTCACGAGAAGCACTGTGTGCCTCTTCTATGTGTCCTTGCTGTTTGCTGCTATAAGAGACAATCAGGTTTTTTTTTTTCTATTTTATCATATTTTTACCTTATTCAATAAATTTCAATCATTTATTTATATGAGACCTACCAACCATACCTTTTCCAGTACTTGTACTCTCTAACAAGTTAGGAGAACATTTACCAGTACCATATTCGATAAATGACGTCTCAAGAACTTAAAAATGAGTGACCTTTTTTTCTTAAGATCTAACTTATTTCTTTTAAAAAATATTTATAGTTTAATATTTTAAAAGAAATGCACATGATTGTTTAATAAAATATAAATTTAAAAATATTAAATTTAAAAATTATTATTTAATTAAAAGAATAAAATAACTTAGACAATCAATCTTTATTTAAACCTCTTTCTTAAAATAAACTTGAAAACTGTTGATTTAACATATTCAAAATGATGAATGTTTTCGTAATTATAATTGAGTGCAGTACCATATTCTAAATTAATTTTGTCGGTAACAGCGGCATTCGAAATTACGTTTCTTTCATTACATGCGATGCGACAACCTCCATGGAAAGTAGCCTGACTTGTGTAAGCTTTCAATTGGTTCACGGTGCATGAAACAATTCCTGGGTAAGTATCCATAGACTACTGCCATACTTTATATTAGTAATTTTTTAGTTTTAAAATAGTTTTCGACAGTATCATTTTTTTTATACAAGTTATAATTTGATAGATATATTTTGTACGTAATACATCATCCATTATTAAATTGAATATTAAATAAATATATTTAACTTCAATTTAAAATATATAATAAGTAAACATGAACTTTCTAAGAAAATATGTCTACCTAAAAAATAAAAATTGTTTGATAAATATTGAAATTATTAATGAACTTCAACTATTTTATAATTTCTCTTTCTACAATATTCATTGCTCTAAATATATAAATAAAATAATAAGTAAATTTAATATATTTATGTATATTTATATGATGTGAAAATAAATTCACATTTATAAAAATATTCTTAATGTTTATTATGCGTTAGCCATTTTTTGAAATTTGTATACGTTAAATATTACTTTATTATATAAGGAGCTAGTATAGTTTAATAGGTTATGATAGGCATAGTTATTAATCATTTATATTTTAATTGTAAAATATTGAGAAAATGCAAATATCCAATATTAAAGCTTTCTCAATTATTATTAGTCTTTCGTATACTGATAAATATCAATATTTTAGTTTAATTTAATATATAAATACAAATATATTTTGTACCTTTTTTTCCAAAGATGGATCCTTTTTAGATTAATATCTAAAAAATATTAAAATGTTTGGATCACGACACTAAAGTGTCTTTTGGTATTACTATGTTTTAAATTTATTTACAATATCGGTTTTCATTAAAGTGATGTAAATAGTTAAATAGATAGAAGTCCTCATACTTTATTAATTATTAAATTACAATAAAATAAATATATCAATTTTAAACTTTATTATTAATTACAATATGCATGGAATTAAAATATTGTAGATTTTGGAATAAAATAAAATAAAAAAGACACACACACACATATAAATCATGTACAAAAAAATTCTTTTGATAAAATTAAATTAATAGAAAATATGTTAAAAATAATATTAATTATAATTTTTTATTGTAATAACTTGAACTTATATCTCTCTCTCTCTCTCTCTTTTATCTTTATGGAGATTAAAGATAAACTCAATAATCATATTTTGAACTATTTCAAAGATATAATTGACTTTCTTATGCTATCTATGTAAAAAATTATTGGAGAATTTAAGCTATGAAGGCTCATTTTGTCAAATTCATTTGCATAAAAGGTGCAGAATTGCCCTCTAAAATAAAAACACAATCTTTATGAGTATTGTCTTTTTAAGGATAGATCTTCTGTCTTCTTTATTCTGTATCTACTTAATACTCCCTTAATCTCAGCCATCCAATACAATAAATTGGATAGTTGAGATTAAAAAAGGATACATGCAGGGACGTAGCCAGCCAATATATACAGGGGGCCCAAAACAAATTTTTTAAAATTCTTGGGGGGCCCAAACCCCAAAAATTATATTTTTATATAGAAAAATAATTAAAAATTAAAAATTTTAACTTTTTTTAAAAATTTCACCGGGCCCAGTGCCCCCTTGGGCCAAACATACCTACGTCTCTGGATACACGGCACAGAATAAGAGGTATAGAAAATCTGTACCCCTCTTTATATTAGTGAAGGAAAGTTTCTCGGAAGATTTATATGTGATGGATGTCATGTCTATCATCAGAATGACGTGTTAAGACTATGAAGAATATAGTTTTTTTTTTTCTTTCTTGACAGGTTCTGTGCTTGAAGTATCCCTTCCATTGGTAACTGTTACCGGAAGTTGAATGATAATGGGGTAACATTGGATTTTACATTTCTCCCATAACCATAAACTTGGATTTGCCTTTATTCCTAAGAAATTCGAGGTTCCATGCCTAGGATGTTCCTCGCAATTTTCACGTCCAACTTATTGATGTTATGCGTTTAGTTTCTTTCTTCATAAATCCTGTTCCACATCGATCCAACATCCCTCGCACTTTACCGTCAAGACTTGCTACTTGCGAAGCTTGCAAAACTTATTCAAACTTTGGCTATAAGTGTGTAGAATGTGATTTTAACCTTGATACAAAATATGTCAAATGCCCAACATCCACTCTGCAACATTAAAATGATATTATTTTTAAATTTAAGAAATTTAAATTGAAAATGATCTTGTTTTCAATAATTCAAATCTTTTGCCTAAACTCAATTGATAGGCTCTTGGGTGTAATATTAACAAATATTATTGTTTAACAAGTGCATGATTAGAAATTAAGGTAAATTTAAAAATAAATTTATGAACAAAAATAAAGTTGATTAGGTTTTATTCGAATTTAGATTAGCAATTTATCTTACAATTTAAAATTTATAAATTTCAAAAAATTAAAATTTGTTATTTTAATTTTCAAATTAAACTCAGTTCTATAAATTAATTACAAGTTTTTCGTTATAAAAATAGTATTAGCATATATTAATGAATGAAATAATTAAATTTGAACAATGGATAATGATTCTAAAATCTAAATGTGATGGTGTTGGTGGTTAATGGAAGCTGAAGTAGGTTAGGATGATCACTTCTGTTCTTTCTGTGGTAAGCTCAAATCAATCGGTACTTGTTAAGCTCAAATCAATCGGTACTTGATATCATGCTGCTCAATAGATACTGAATAGTATCTGATCTGACACACCCCATAGTCCTCCACTAGTTTTGAGTTTCACAGCTTCTTGACCATGGCTTCATCGTTGACCAATCTTAGGGTTTTCTTCTTCACTATCCTCCTCCTCGCTTCCCCCCTCCTCCAAGGTTCACCACGTCTTCCTTTCAGATACATCTGTGTGTGTGTGCATAGACATATACATACATATATATACACACACACATAAACAATAAAAAAATAGTAGACCTTAACACATTAACACGTTTTCGTAGTTAAATAATATAAATAATATACTCAACACTTTCTGTGAGTTTCACTATGAACGTAAGTTTTGCTTGTCATTCAAGTGGGTCATCTTGCTTGTAATACTTTGGACAGCTTTCATCGTAATATGCCAAATTGATTGCTAAGGATTTATATATAATCAAAACAAGCATCATAACCTTGCTCTGGCATCAATTGTAAAACAGTAAATAGAAATATTGTTATTCTGATTTCATATAAATAATAAAGTTAATAAAAAGCATACTTTAATTTATGATTATTTGCTAAGTGTAACAAAACTAGATCTTTTTTCTCCTCTATGCTTTGATGTTGTTCACGATTTTTTGATGATCAAGGATCGTAATCACCAAGAGAATAACTATCATCATATTTGACCCATTTTTATTAGAACTAGACCAAAAAATTCTACGTACCACTGCAGATTATTAAAAAGATAATCTAATAAGCAGTTGCCTTGAGGTTGTGATTTTGGTCTGCCTAGATATTCCAGTTATAATTTAGAGAAGCAGCAATATGGCCTGCTAACCTACTGATGGGGGCATTAATACTCAAGGATAAGCATGGAATAATGGTAACAGGAAGAACAAAAGGGTCAAAGGCAGGCGATGAGAGCTGGAAGCATGTCCATGCAGAGGGGACAATATCTTCTTTGGGTAACAAAAATTTAAAATTATAGGTGGCTAAGGTTAAATTGTTAAATAAGGAAATAGGGGCCGACTGCTTTTAGAGAGAAATACGAGTATTTTTTTCTCTCCATATCTTAACTTAGGTTGTTATTAATGCTCCAAGTTTGACAGTTTACTCTATGATATTTCCCAGTTTTCCCTATTTCATTAGGTTGTTGTCATTTTTTTCATTATAGTTTTTAAATGCCCAAATGTTTTAAATATTGAAGTCAGCTATATGCCTGATTGTTGTGTCTTGAACACAACATTGTGTTTTAAAATATAAAGTATCATCAACGCAGTAAAAGGTTGGTTCAATAGCAATTGAAACACACAACTCTCGACATTCGATTTGATGGAATAGCAAGATATCATACAGGCATACAGCAATTATGTTATACAAGTATACAATAATCACGTAAGAAGTTTTCGAACTCATCCAAGTCTGAATTCTATTTCCTAATTCTCTTTTCTATTTTGTGTGAAAAATATATGTGAAGGCCTTTGAGGAGGTGCCCCGGAGTTGTAACTATCATGTTGTCCCTTTTCCTCTTAGATAACTAGTCCCTTATTTTTTTTGGCACTACATTAGATGGTAAAAGTAATGACTCCGGATAAGAACATCTTGGAGTTTAATGATTTCACCTCATGCTATTCTTAGCAAATCTGATGGCGGTGCAGAATCTATAAAGCTTGTTCTCTAACTTTATTCACTTTGCAGTCACCACTTTGCCATGAAAATTTTGGTCACAGGGGTGGAAAATGCTAAATTTCCGGGGACAGGGCTCAAGGGAGTTACAGGAGAGCCGCTTGCTGGTATGTTCTCTATAGTCTCCCTGATTGTATCCTGCATTATAGTCTCTTGGTTCATATTTGTCAGCATTGATTTTGGACTTCCATATTCTTGGTTTGATTGTTGAAAGATATATAAGTTCAAGAATTTTCTCATTTTGTTTTAGGATCTAAATATTTTGATCTTCATTCCTCCCTTCATCATTCAGAGCTCTAGTTTGAAGAGGTGCTTCTTTGTCAGGTTCAATTAATTCAGTAGGTTGAAGTTCATTTCCTGTTTGACAAAGTTCCAAGTATTCACCAGTTTGAAACATTCTCCTAGGTGGTTTCAAAGCTTGCTTTCGTGTGTCTTATGAAGTCTCCAGTTGTATGAGACTAGGACCACATCTTCTACCATATTATTTGCCTCATTAAGCTTTAACAAAGGGATAACATTAAGTAGCTTTTGGTCAAATTAACTAAGCACATACCCTGGCCTAGTTTACTCTCCTCATGAGAGATCTGGCTTCTTCTAAGCACAGGAGTTTGCCTATAACACTAGCTAGGTGGCTTAATCCATATTAAAGCAGATACGAATGTTCTTTTTCTTGAGGTTCATCAGCTCGGTGTCTAGTTTCCAGGACTGCAGAAAGAGGGGTTTAAAGTTGAAGTGTCAATGTCATGATTCGAGGATTTTTTTGAGATTAAGATGTGGAGTTGAACTTGATATAAGAACAAGTCCTCATCATTCAAGAGAACCTCAAACAACCCTAGGTTGCTCCAGTTATGGTTTTTCTATGTTTTAATTGTCTAACAAGAGGGTCTCCTATCCATGAAGTATCATAGCAACGTAAACTCCAATTGTGTCATCTTGCATGATTTCCAAGTCTAGAGCTACAATTATTCTACCCTCAAACACAGATGTGGGTAAAAGTGACGCTTCAGAAAGGGAGGGAAGTCTCACCTATTTCGAAGTTTTTTTAGCTCAATAGGTCCAAGTGATGGAGCTACAATAAGGTTTTTTTATAGACAAGTTTGGAAAGACTTGGGGGTAAGGTGTTATCAGTGGAGTGGGCTAAGGCTTCGTCCACAGGGTTTGTGAACGAGCCATCCATGTTAAGGAGGAAATTTTCAAGTGTCAGGGAAGTCAGGTTAGACATTACCAAAAACAGAAAAAGATAGAACCACTCCAAAAAGAGGCAATCAATTGAAGGCAAAAAAGGATTAGAGAAATGGGTAAAAGAAAGGCAACCAAATCAACAAGCCAAAGCTCAAAGGAAGGGGCGAAGGAGGGCTTTAGGAACAAGGACTTAAGAGGATTGAAACTAAGATTGCAATGAGAGGGAGAGAAGGGCCTAAAGCTTTACAGGAAGGTAAAAAGATGGTGGAAGCTTGGAGGGAAGAGGTGATTTTTTTTAGTCATAATTCTTATTAATAATTAATAATAAATAACTAAAAAAACATATTTCATTGATAATAAATATTCCTGAAATTTTTTAATAAAAAATTTAAATAAAGTATTTATTAAGCTTCCTAATATTATAAAATGCATGCTTTAGTTCTAATTACGAATCAAATATATTACTTGACTAATTTTTAATAAGAAAATTGAATAAATAGTACTTAATTAGGAACAAATTTTGAAATAACTAAAAGTTACCTAAAGTTACCTATACATTTAACATATGCTTCAAGATTATATATATATATATACACACACACACAAATATATTATTATAAGAAGAAACAATTCTCCAAGAAAGCTTTAGCAAAACCTTCAGAAGTCATCACTATTGGCTTCATCTCCATCCCCATTCTCGTACTCTCAATCTTTCTCACTCCCTTTTATTTCCTCCACCCTTTACAAGCCTATCTCCCAAAAGCTTAATGGCATCCACCATCTCCTCCATTACCTCTCTTTGCCTCTTCTTCCCCCTACCACTCTCCAACCCACACCCAATACTAGAATCAACCTTGACACCATAATCATTACTCAGACTAGCTTCATAACATACTTCTAACAACTTTAGTTTAAAAACTCAGTCCCAATTGTGCAATACTCACACCAATGGCAATAAGTACTCCAATTTTAAACCCACTCAAATTACCAATACCAATATGTGGATTACAATTCCTATAAAATTTATGAATAGTATTGATAAGAATAATTATAGAACCATTATTGAAAAATCTAGCGTGAATTCAAATTATATTCCTTATCTAATTTTATTTTAAAGATCTTGTAAATGTTAAAGATCCTTTTAAATAATTCAAATTATATTCCTTATCTAATTTTAGGTACTAGTAGGTCATAAATTCACCGTCAGTAAAATCACGGTCACCAAATGATTGACTGTCGTATATGTCCATCTTTTGGACAACAGAAAAGCTCATAAATAATATACAACGACAAAGCCAAATCTCTCGCCCATACAATTTCTAAGATGCCAAGCTATGGTCCTTACTGAAGAACAATAAATATTGCATAAATTTTCCTAATTCAACAAGGACCTTAATAAAATTTAAAATATATGCACATACATTACAGCTTGATTTGGACAAAAAAAAACACATTTACCTTCATAAATGTAACCTTAGCGCAATTCAATGTTGGGGTGTATTCCATGATGAGCTTCATCAACAGGGGCCAAATTAAGCATTTCGGTGCAAAACTGGTCATCTGGTTTCAGCCATAGAGCCTGAAGGAAAGTAAAATAGTATAACCTAAATTTCAAATTCTGTGGGACAGAAATAAAATAGAACTGGGAAAGAAAACCAAATATCTGATTCACCAAATACAGCTATACACAGTTAGTTATCCTTTAATGATGAAATTCAAATGGTCATGAAATCAACCACAACAAATAACTTCAAGTAAACAACAATCAACAAAATTTACTGCAAACATATCTCACAACAAAGGAGAGCATTTCTATGCAATTATAGGAACAACATAATGCATACCTTGTCCTGTACAAAGAAGATTACCAATAAGATGCATCTTTAAAAACACTTTAAACAAAGTCCAAAGCTAGGCACCACTTCTCCCAAAGTTACGGCCAAGTGAACCATAAAAGAAGTGTGATTTTCAAGCATACAGGGAATATTGATCATAAATATTAGGAACATAGTAGCTAAACATGAATCAACGGGAATACAGGGAAAAAATATATAACATGAATGAACTCAAAGTACCTGTAGATGGTAAGCAAGACCGGCATAAGTACTCAAGCTTCTGGTTGATAATGTAAGCGCCCTCTCATAGTACGAAACAGCTTCATGGAATCTCCTGAAAATTAGATTAGTATAATTATCCATCTGAATCACCAGAAGTAATAATTTTCAGTTTCATGCTTACAAAAATGAATCAGAAATATACATATAAAAGATGAGGATTTATGGCTATCAACGTGGAAAACACATTCAGCTGAGTAAAAAGATAAAAACAATGACAACCATACGTAATTGACATGTCCTAACTTGATTTCATTTCTTGAGGAATACTTTAACATCAAAGATCAATCTGTTCAGCTTTTCCTAGTTAATACAAAATAAATAGTAGTCAATTAAGAATGCCAAGAGAATACTAATTTGGTTAAAATTCACAAACCTTAGGAAGGGAAGTGAAGAAAGATAAGAGACAAGAACTATTGAAAAGCTAATGACTTCTTGGCGTAAGAATCTACTGTTGTGTAAAATTTGCACCAAGGTAAAATGCAAGTTGGCACTAAGGGGACAGGAAACTGTAACTGGTACACAAGTGCAGTATCACCATATCTATGGTGTCAAAATTACAAAGTCAAGTCACAAATAGAACATGCAACCAAATCCTGGACAGCTAACGACTGTTAAAAGGTCTTATTTAAGACCATGGAGCAAGCTAATTGAAAAGTGGCACACTTCGTATTAGAGCGACTTCTGATGCCCCACATGGTTACAACCAGGATACTGCAAAACTGACAAAAGAAACTGAACAAAGCCAATAAAATAGATACCTTAACTTTCGGTATGCATGGGCAAGGTTAACCAAAGTTGGTTCCCACAACTGGCTGAAAGATGGAACAAGCGCCAACATCTTTTCAAACCAAAGAACAGCCTTATTATACCTAATTTTGTTCAGAAGAGAAAATTAATAACTCAACCAGAATGACTTCAAAAATTTGAACACAACTACAAGTGAAATATATCTTGCTCAATCCAAGTTATAGTGTATGGTGATTTCACAATGAGTATTCTTTTGTCCCAAATAATTATTGCTTACGTGAACAGTAAAAACATAAACTATAGAAGTTAGTAGCAAATGAAGTTCTCCCAAAACCAAATGATGGGTAAAGCTTCTGTTTATGGATCATGGCAATGACACAAACAAAACCAAGCAACAAAATCAGCTTACTCTTTCATATGATAAGCAACAACTCCAATTTCATTATAGACGAGGGGGTTTGAAGGGCAAATTGTCTTTGCCTGTATAAAAAACTAAAAAGCAATAAAAAGAATAATTTCCTGATCAATAACTCTCTTGTTCCAGAAGTGATAAGTAAATAGGTCCTAAATTACAGAATTCAATTACTAAAATGAGAATAAAGTTAGTTAGTAGTCAAACTACAAACTTCATTTTCAATCAAGTCATGAAATCCCCACTAACTGATTACTATTGACAAGAAATAGAAGCATTCTGTAGTTCAAACCATTCAGAGGCATAACCAAACCAGCTCAGAGTTGCAGAATAGAAATAGTGAAAACATGGGATTGATGAGCTAGAAGAAATTTCGTAATCTATATGCAAAAGCAGCCATCACTCTGATTATACTACAACTAGACAACAAAACCCTATTCAAAGCTGTATATGCGAAGCCCTCATGGTTAGTTTGTTTACATTTTCTTTCAACGAGATTAACCAGTAAATACTAGATACTTCAGTATTTCTTAATCTACAGTGCTAATGTATAGTTATGAACAATTAGTAAGCTCCGATTCTACTGCTTTAAAACATTTATCACCTACTTAATCTATGCAACATCATGTGAAATTCAGAGTGCTTCCTTGGAATGGATCTCGTACAAAATTTTGTAGGTCATTCAACAATAAATGTGATCTTAGATTACAATATATTATGATTTACTTGGAAAAATTCTCCCATGAATTTAAGTTCAATTTTCAAGGCAATGATAGTACACAAATGTGATGGTTTTAACATATAACATGGGCAAATATGTCAAAAGTGTCCTAACCATGAACCCTTACATTGTGAAAAGGTTCAAAATGAATAGTATCTTCTCACTCTCCAATAACAAAAAGTGCAAAACAAGAGAACATGTTAGCAATGCTAAAGTCTACAACAGATTTACACATGGCAAATTTATGACACATCAGTAAGCAGACATTTCATCAAGCTGAAATAAGTTGAGTCATATTTTCCAAATGTTTCATAGGTTGTTAGGAGGTTAGCCTATACTTTCCTGTTTTCTTTCCCATGTTGTAGGAAGCTAGTCTCCACTTTCCCAATTTCTTTCCCATTTTCCCTTCTTGTATTTAAGGGGTTCAGTTAACAAAGATGACAGACGAGAATTTCATAACAAGTTCTCATGAGTACTTCTAAACTCAAGAAAATTTTCAGTTTCCTGAGCACTTAAACTACCAATATAAGGCATCGTAGGAAACTACCTCATCATTCCCTAAAACTTGTTAATCCTCTCCCTCTAGACACTAGCTGACCCATAACTTAGTCCATAACAAGGGACTGTAACAGAATAGTAATCCATATGTCAATACAATTGACACAGAAGCTAGACCATCAATGAAACAACTTACACCATATATGATTCTTGAAATCAAACCAGAATCAAAATTAAACAAATACCTGCTCAGAGCAAGCTTATAGCTGTGGGTTTGCATGTATTCCATCCCTATGTACAATATTGGTAAATGGCACCTGGAATAACAGAATGTCAAGATTCAACCAATTGCAAGGTAACTTATAAATAATAAGACAAAATCCAACGCCAACTAACTATATGTCCATTTATCACAATTCATACAGATGATATCACAAACTAAAGCAAACCAGTTTATGAATTCACAAACCCATACACATGAAGCTACTCTCTTTTTTCCAACTTAGGATTTTTTTTTTCCTGGAGATAACAAGGTCTTATGCTAGCCAACTTTGACTCAGCAAAAGACATCCAACAGAGCAAAGCATTGAAGAAGTTTTCCTAAAAGCCATAAAGCAATATAAAGAAAATGATTAGAAGTTCTCGACCTGCTACTTCATCTTAGAGAAGTAACATAGAAAAGGGAAAAGCACTAGTTAACTCCTTTGAAAAGAAAAATGAAATGGCCATCCATAAACCTAGAAAAAAGAGTTGAGGGTATTAAACACTTTTTACTGTTTTGATTAATCCAAATTGCCCATTGAATTGAAACTGAATTGAAATCATTTAGTTAACTAGTGGAAAGAGACATATTTGCAATATATCTTTAACATGGATAGGGTATATGACCTACTGATTTGTTATAGTTTTATAATTTCTATTAACTTTTAATTACTTACTATGTTCCCAAAAGAGGTACTTAAGGTTTAGATAACAAAATCTTAATATGGATTTCTTGACATGTAAAATAAAAAGATAAACTCGTTTTTCAAACACTAATTCAATCACATGCAAAAAGATGTCTCAAATTATAAGGAAAAAAAACTTATTCTTATTGTCTTTTGACTAAATTTCAACCTATAACTTAACATTTTGAATTGTATTGATTTAATTATGTTATGAAAAGAGAAAAGATATCTCTATTAATCTGTTTGTGTACAGAATATAGGTTCCTATATATATATGCTAATCAACAAATAATTAGGTAATGAGATCCCTCTAATCAAGCCTTCAGAAATTGTAACAACAACACAATCATATCTATACAATTTACAACACTCCACCTCAAATTGGAGCATAGATATTAATTATGTCCAATTTGTTACAAATATAATTGACTCAAAACTCCATTGAGAGCTTTCATGATAATATCCCTACGTTGTTCTCCAGTTCACATATTTTGTAGAGAACAAGTTTTCTGCTACAACTTTCATGAGTGAAGTGATAGTCAATCTCAGTATGTTTAGGTTGTCCATGAAACACAAGATTAGAAACAATATGTAGAGTAGCTTGATTATCACACCACAACTTTGTTGGTGTTGAGGCTTTAAGATCAATTACAATTAATAACTGATATATCTACATTATTTCATAGAATGGTTGGGCTATAGCTCTATTCAAATTCTGCACTAGATTTGGGCACAACACTTGTTTTCTTGCTTTTCTATGAGACTAAAATTCATCCAATGAAGATACAATAGTCAATAATGGATTTTCAGTCAATCGTAGAACTACCTAATCAGCATCTAAGAAACACTCTATGTGAGTATGTCGATGATTTTTATACAATATCCCTTGTACGTGAGCCCTTTAACTAACATGAGATTATTGTAATAAGCCTCATCATACACATGAGACCTATTTTAAGATTTACGAAAAACTAATAAATAGGAATGGCTCTTATGAAGGCAAATTCAATCGTTCTGCTGCACATGAGGAAAACTCGGTTCCCTTCGACAAGGAGCATATTGTTAAAGGTCTGGGTTTTTTTTGTGTTAAAAGGCCGAGTCTGGTTGGTCCATTGACAGGGTTATGTCTTGGACAAGGTGGGCCACTGGCCCA
>JANKYE010000007.1:25972744-25983310 GCA_032467995.1 Erythroxylum dillonii | reverse complement strand
ACATGATGGACCAGACCAGACCCACATAACATGTATTTCATGTTCTTGTAAACTTGTTGCCCAAAAATGGCAAATTTTTGAAACTTGTTTCCTTTCAGAAATCCTTTCATGATTCATCAACAAAATGAATGTATGTCAAGCATATAACATTCTCTCAATGCATTCAAAAGTTGAAAAAAACATGTCCATGAAGTAATTGAAATCGTTTATTTCCAAATCATTTGTAAGCGATATTAGTGGCCTATTACTTAGCCATAAAATTGGAACCCACCTAATAGTCCTTGCTTGTTACTTGCTCAATTTTGTTCTTCTTCTTGCCCCTTTTGTCTCACTTGGTTTCCTTAAACAATAACCACAAATTCCAAATCAATTTGTGTTGGAATCGGAAAGACAACTTAACTACAATTCATGCTGAAAACTGATGTTCGTCGCGACGAGAAATGTTGTGCACGTCGCGACGTGCACAACCGCTCTCGATGAGCAAACCGGGCGCGTTGCGACACGCATCGCGGCGAATAATTAATTAGCACGTAGCGACGTGTTCTTGAGCACGTCGCGACGTGCGAACCCGAACCCAGATTTTCTGCAGATCTTCAGCAGAAACTTGCCATAACCCAAACATAACCTACCCTAACCTTAATTCATCATCCCTACATCATTTCTAAACTCAATCCAAACCCCAAATCATGCATTAACATAACAAGATCACCAACCCTAGAAATTTCGACACCGACGTTCTCCAACTTCTTCCCAAACACAATCAAACCCTTATTTCAGTTATAAATCCCACTATATACAATGCATTCAACCAATTAAACACAAAGAATACAATACTTACTTGTTTAATGCTTCAAATCTTCAAGTTTCCACAAAACCCTAAAACACAAACACTTCCTCACTTTAAACATCACCCATTTCTCACACCAATCAAGCAATATATGAGTAGATCCAGCCAAAATGAGAAGAAATCAACCCAAACTCACCTGCTTTAGCCTCAGATTTGTCAAAATCTCCAAACTTTTCACAAACCCTATTTTTCTCTTCTTCCCTCTTCTCTGCCACGACAACCTCACCCTTCTTCCTCTTCTATTTTCTTTTCTTTCTTCTATTTTTTTCTATTATACGACTTATACAAAGTCTAACTTACCCTTTACTAAAAGCCTTTAACCACAAAACCCCTATATGATCTTCCTATAATGCCCTTAATCATATTTTCTTCTTCATTTTCACTTACTCCCAACTATACTCTACCTACTCTTAATTTTTCCTATTAATACATCTTATTCCATTTACTTAAACAATAATCCCTTACAAACCACAATTTAATTTAAACCTCAAAATAAAATTTCAAATCATGCTTAAGAAACGAATTCGGGGGCCAACAACAACAGTATTTTTAATTTGATGAATTACTGGATAAAGATCCTAATGCATGCATCACTAACTTTTTAGAGATCTGTCAAACTTTTTTGATAAGTGGAGCTACCAAAGTTGCAATAAGGTTTAGGTTGTTTTCTTTTTTATTAAGGGATCGACCTTAACGTTGGTTGAACACATACCTAAAACCTTAATCATGATATTAGAAAACATAGCGAAGAAATTCTTAGTCAAGTATTTCGCATTTATGGAAAAGTTAAGGAAGGACATCTATGTGTACCTATATTTTGATGATGAAATACTATATGAAAAGTGAGGCATGCAATGGATTATTGAAGAAGTTCCCATATTAGGTCCTACTAACATGGATGCAAGTAATGCTTTAATATATTCAACAAAATAGATGATTAATGAAACAGTTAATGGGACATTCAACAGTCAAACTCTAGAGGCTGCCCTTAAGCTTATTGAAGAGATGTCTATAAACAGTTATCAATGGTAATAAGGAAGGTTAGGTGCTAAATGCTAATTAGACTATGTTCTTAGAACGATTTTAAGATGATTTTTCTTTAACTTTGATGACTTTTTTATAGGATTTAGTACTTAAAGTAGCTTATATTATTGTTTTAGTTATTTTTAATTCCTTAGTAAACAAGGAATAAATTTGGGTTGTTTAAGAATAAAGGACAGAGGAAAGAACGGTTGTAGAAGAGAAGGAAGTATTCGTTCACGAAGAGAAAGTAGAACAATGGGCAAAGATGCTTGCGAAAGAAAAAGATCAGTTCACCTTCCCACAGGACAAACTATTGGAGTTAACTGAAGATTTAGGGAGTTGCATCATTCCTTATTTTATTGACAACTTTTTATGGAAAAGGGCATTAATAAACTCACTAGGATTTTTTAATTTGATCAATTATATCATTCTTATTATCTTACAACATGTGGCTTATTCATAGGCTACTAAACTGCCGTGGGAAGAAACAGGTTGAAACAAGCCACTAATTATAGACCTAGGTTGATGGTAAATAGGATGGGTATGTCGAGCTAACAAGGTTAAACAAGCACTAATTAGGAGGTAACTCATGAATTAGGATATGTTTCATTTTTATTTTCATTTTATTTTCTTAGTGCTTTGTTATCTTTTATGTTTTATGTTTATTTTATAGAGAGTTGAATTGAAGGATGTTCATGACATGAAGTATGTCTAAGTTCCATCTCCTACACCATCACCACCCAATCGCCATAAGTATTCTTGCTCTTGCTTTTTGTTTATCTTATTTCTCTTTATTTTTATTAATTCTATTTTCACATTGAGGACAATGTTTTTTTTTTCAAGTGTGGGGAAATATATTCACTTGCATATCATTTATGGGTGAATTTTGCATTTGAATTGTGTTATTTTTTTATTAGTTTGGCATTATGTGAACATTTTGTTGCATGATGTGTTCATTGTGTTAATGTGCAAACGGTATGAATTGAATGGAAGTGTCTTACTTTTGAACATGGTCATTTGAATTATAAAGGCATATTAACTTGTGAATTTTGTGTTTTAAGTGCCTTTAGGATGAATATGCATGTTAATTAGGATATGACACATATTCTTTCACTTTATGACATTTGTTTGGATACATTGATAAGTACATTCATTAAAATTGGTAGAAATTATTAGTAACCTTTCATGAGAGTGATTGACTAAGAAGAAATGAGGTTGGATAAGAAATAAAAAGAATGTGTTAAATAAAATTCCTATTATGCTGGCCCTTTTTAAGAAAATTGGGGTAAAAATAGAGTTAGTAGCTAGTTGAGAGTTATGATATAGCTTACTAATCGGGGGCATTCGTGACCAAAAAAGATTTCTTTACTTCAAAAGGCTAAAATGACACTCCAACCAAGCTAAATAAAAAACAAAACCTAGTTGAGTAACAAGGGGACATTCATGACAAGGTGTTTACCTTCTCATTAAATAACTAGGTGATCGTTAAAGAAAATCTAAAAAGTTGTTGCTTATAATAAAATCAAAACTACTGATCTTTTAAAAATAGCAAGAATTTTCATTAATGATAATTTACCTTTTTAATTGATCAATAATAATGCATGCATACTTACAAGTGCCATAAGTGCATGAATAGGGTGTTAATATTTTGATTGATAGTATATTCAAATAAAAGCACTTAACATAGATGAAATCAGTTAGTATGTTGGCATTTTTTAAGTGATTAATGATTAAGGTTAAGTTAATTTCATGAGATTTGATGTCATTGTACCATTATTGCATGGTTGCATGATTGTGTATTTTTTTTGTTTTTATGTTTTGGGAATTTGTGGTTTTAGTTTTTCATGGGGAGAAGCAAAGATTTAAGTGTGGGATGTTGATAGGTATAAAACTTAGCATATTTTCTAGGTGTTAGAGTGTGTTTTAAAGTGTTTTCTTAGATGATAATCATGTATTTAAGACTTAAAATTGTGTTATTGTTAGATTTTTTTTATGTTTTTTAATTGTTTGATTGCTTTAGATTAAGGATTTGATATATGGGATGAGCCTTTATTGCGATCGCGCATTCTATGCGACATCATGGCAGAGAGTATGGATAGGATGCACGATCATGCACAACTTTTCTAGCATGCAAAGTTTTTGTATTCTCAATGTTTAGGGTTATTTTTGGAACCAAAATAAGTTAAAAAAATCCTAGAAAGAACCTTAAAAGCCTCACGAAGTATTTAAGGCAAAGAAAAAGACCAAAAAGGAGGTGGCACATTTGAAACAAGGGGATCAAAGGGGAGACATCAAGATTAACTCCAATTTTTCTAGAATTTTTAGTTCAAGACACGAAGTTGTTTTTTTTGTTCTTTGCTCTTCTTATATTTCATTGTCTTGCATGTTAATTTTGATTAGTGGAATGTTGAACATGATTATGGATTTCTAAGTACATATTAGGGATTATTCTTGAATTGTTTTGTAAAACTTTATTCTTATTGAATTCAATATATAGTATTGTTTTATGATATTTTTTATGCTTATACTTGATAAAAAGTTATGAGATTGAACCAAAGTTTTATATGTTAAGTTGTAGAATGAGAGTTAGTAACTTAATATACCTGCAAATATCATATTAATAAAAAAATTGAAGTGAGATCTTAATTGTGAGTTAATGACCCTTAGGATTGCTTCAAATCCAATTGAATAGTTAGGAGTAGTTTTATGAATTGAAAGGTTACAAGTTTATTGTTATCTATTTTAATTGGGATTACTTGATTATTGATTAGATCTTGAGAGAAGGTAATCAAAACTTTAGGATATCAAGGGTCAAACATAACTGAATTAACAAGATAAAGGGAAGAAAAAACAAGGATAAAATAACTCCTAAGATTCCATCGTTGATTAACTTCATTCTTATTGCTAGCTTTAATTATTCAATTGTTTAGTTTTATTAGTTTATTTTAATTTCAGTTAATTTATTTTAATTTAATTCATTTAATCTTTTATTATCTTATACAAAGTGCATTCAAGTTGATAGGTGACTAATCAATCATCATGGGAAGGAAACCTTTTATACTACGAGTTACGATTTATATAATTGCATGATGAAATTTTTTTTACATAAACTGCTAACAATGTTTTACTGCCATTGCTGGGAATTGAATGAGCATCTTATTATATTTGAATTTCTTTGATTTAAGTAATTTATACTTTTCTCTCGTGAGATTGTAAATGCATTAATATAAGAATAACAAGGACCAACTAAGTAAAACATTTGGGCATCTCTTCATTGTGTATTGTTGAATCTCTCTCTCTTTATAGAAATTATTTATGTTATTCTTAGCTTAATGTTTTGGGTATTGATGTATGAATGATTAATATTTTGTTTGGGGTATTTATGTTGGACCCCGAACCTTTTTTGGAAGTTAGGACTATTAAATGAGAAGTTGTTCATGATTATTCATGTCTAAAGAAAGAAGAATTCATGAATTTGAAAAGAAATAGGAACGATGGTTTAGATACAAGATGGATTATGTGTTAAAAACTGGAAAATGTATATGTTTATTGAGCATACTTGATGTTTTAACCATAACTTGATCTCTAGTTATCCAAATGAGATGATTCTTGATTTGGATTAAACTAGAGAGATAAGGCTACAAATTTTATGATGAAATCAAGTTCTAATTCAGTCTTTAAGAAAGCCAATTTTTGGATGGAAATTAAGCACAAAATATTGTTTTCGAATATGAACAGCCCGAAATGTTTGGTGTATAACTTTAGACTATGGAACCAAATTGAATGATTTTGGTGTCATTAGAAAATTAAGACAATGATGAACATTTGTCTAGAAGGAAGTTTTAGCAAAGTCCTTCAATTTCATGATTTAAAAAGGGTATGATTTTTGGAGAGTTAAGTATGAATTAAAATGAAATTTTGAGGTATTGATAATTAATTATTCTAGTTTATGGAATTAATTAGCATGTTAATGGGAGTAAATCAACATGTTAATTTGGGTAAGATCATATGGCATTAGTTAAATTGAATTAAAGTGTTAAGAATGCATGAGGGCAAAATTGGAAGACAACTTAAGCATTTAAGTTCCTAGGCTTTTCATTAAGGGTAATATGGACTTTCTAGCTTTAATGAGGGTATAAAAGAGAGGAAATAAGGCTTGTCTTTCATTTTAAAGAAGAAGAAACGAAAATAGAGAGAAGAGAAGAGAGAGAAGTCGTGGAGAAGAGGAGAAAGGAGAGGAAGCCATGCTAGGTTTCGATTTTTCATGGTCTTCAAGAAGGATTTTGATGATTATTCGTCAAGGAAAAATGTGGATGAGCATGGGAGCTTCAAGATGAGTCAAGAAACCCTTTGGTTGGGTAAAGATCAAGGTACGAGGATTTGTGTTTTGTTGAGTTTTTGAAAGGATTGTGGTTTAGATAGCTTAAGAATGGTATGGGTTTATGAACTCTAAGATCAATTTGGTGATTGTGTGTTATGGGTTTCCCAATTGAAGAGTCAATTGATTTGGGGATTTTGTGAATAGTGATGAAGGAAATCAAATAGGGAAAGTGGAGCAAGAGGAATCAAGAACAAGGGGAGGCAAATTGAGTCAAGTTACAAGCAAGGAATTTCGAGGTGGATTTTATGCTTATAATTTGAATAATGAGCCAATAGTATGTTTTCAAAAATCAAGGTGATAAAATGATTTCAAATTCATTGTTTTGAATGATTTGAGAAATTTCTGAAATTGCTGCTTTTATTGCTTATGATCGATTTGGGAAATTGCTTTATGTTTGATGTATGAAATTTTGATGAAGCATTGTGAATTGCTATGTGAATTGTGGTTGATGAATTATACATTGCTACATGAAAGGATTTTTCGAAAAATTGCATGATTATGAAAGTCAAGTTTTTCAAGAATGTGCCATTTGAGGCAAAATATTTCAATGAATGAATACATGTTATGTGGGTTTGGTAGTCCATCCAAGAATTGTCACGTGCACGTTGACCCAAGAAATAAGCTTTTCCCGCCAGCCCGCTAGTGGTAAGGAACTCCTTCAAGGACTCCCCAAGTTTACGACTACATAGGACCATTATATGGGAATGTGTAGTTCGTCATGAATTTAGACTTACCCAGACCATTATGATGTGTTTATGTGTTATAAATTGTGACAAGTTTTGATGCAGTCATGATTTATGAACAAGTTGAAAAATGCATGAATTGTGTTGTTTGTAAATTTGATTATTTGAAAAGAATTTTGAGAAACAAGCATTTTATGGATTTCAACAAGAATTTTCTATAATAGTAAACTTTTGAATGGTTTTTGCTTATTATTTGTTATAAGCATGTTATCCACGGAGCTTTAGAGCTCACCCCCTCTCTTTCCCCATCCTCAGGTGATGAACAAGAAACCAAGTGAAAGTGTCAAGACATAAATCCAAAATTTGCATGTTTTGTTGTGTTTTTGGGAATTATTGATGTAAGACAAGTTTTCAAATGTATTTTGAGAATTATTGGGTTTGTATGTTTTGTGCATTGGATATTGAGATTGAGATTGTAACTTGGCTAGAAAATGCCATTGAAGCTTATAAAACTCTTATTGATAATGTTAATGCATTATGGAATTGTGTATGGTTTTGAATTATGAATTTGTATGTGGATGGCTATGATGAATATTGAGCATGAATGGTTGGTATATAGTATATATATGTATACACATCAGTGAGATATTAAAGAAGGGACACATAAGAATGTTATGAATGATGAAATGTGGTTAAATATGAAGAGTATAATGAATTGAAGTTGATGATTTGATGAACTTCAATTGGTTGTATAAAGGATGAAGAAAAGTTAGAATTCAAATGGTTATAAAATGAAGTGGAGTGGAAATATGACTTAATTATGAATGAGCTTAAATTGGAATTAAGCACTTAAAGAAGTAAACCAATTGAATTGATAACTTTGAATATGAGTTTCTATTACTTGTAAGTGAAATGTGATGGATAAAGAAGGAGTGGTATTTGAATGGATGATGTTGCATGAGAGGAAGTAGAATTAAGAAAATTCCAAGTTTTGCATGAAGATAAAAATGTGTATGCTGATATTCAAAGGAAAAATTGTATTGATTTAAAAAGAATTAGCCAAAATTGTCTTCTTCGAAGTTGTAGATGATCCTTTTATCTTTCCGACGCTATAAAGTTTGTAAATTTTGGATATCGGAATGAAGAGTTATGATAGTTACAAGTTAGGATTTTTAATAGAGTGTTTAAATATGATAGTTATGCTTAATGATGAGAATTTGTGGTTTTGATGGACCAAATGGATCAAGATTTGAGAGTTTGATGCAATAAATTTGGTGTATAAGTTGTTATGAAGTGAATTTGCATGAGAATGAGTGAATTTGGGAAGATTATAAGTATATATGATGTTAGGAAGGTTGTAAGAAGCATGAAAGAAGGTTTGGAGGGGTTTTGGGAAGCCCCATGTCCGTTTAATGGACTCTAGGTCACGGACCTTCTCGGGTCAAAAAGGACCCCTTGCCCAGTCTATGTTCGTTAAACGGACATGGGAGTCCGTTTAACGGACCTTCTCGGGTGAAAAAGTGTAGTTTGGTCGATTCATGTCCGTTAAACGGACATGCACTAGAAAGATGATGAATTTTAACCAACTTAGAGGTAGATTCAGACTTTGTAGTCTTCATAAAAGTTTTAGATCTCGAAGTCTTCTTTCTAATGGTCAAAAACCGAAGGCAATCTGACATCTGTAGAAAAAGTTATGGCATTCGCGCCAAGAGAGGTACAAATCAATTTAAGGTATAAACATGGTCTATTTTTTAGGTATAACTCCCTCATCCGACCTCCAATTGAAGTGATTCTTGAACCAATAGATTTCTAAGACACGTATCTATCTCTCCTGAAAATTTTGTATCATTTGGATTTGATTTGAGAGAGTTTGCATAAAACTAAGTGAGAGGTCGGTTAGGAGAGCATGATTGGGGTATGAATGCATTTTTGTATTTTGATGATATCTTGAGTTGTACAACTCCGATTGAGGTGATTCTTGCTTCAAAATAAACAAGAGACATAGAACTATGATTTATATGAAGAAGTCAAATTGAAATTATGATTTGATGATTTTCAAATTCTGTTCGCAAATAGGAGAAATGAGTTCAAGCATGGTGATTGATTTGAATGGGTGCACTATTAAACAATTATGAGTGAATTTTTGGGATGTTATGAGAATGAAGATGAATAGATAATGTCTATATGGGTTCAAAAAATATATAACCCTTCAAGGTTATATGCACGCTCACGTTTCATGATTTTTCGCAAGAGAGTTGGGTTCCGGTAACGGGATCCAACAATTTATGTATAAATGATTAATATTTTTGTTCTCAATAGATTGTTTATGTATGAACCCATTGTCAGAATATGGAATACAATACGTAATAGTTGTATTTTCAATTCATTTGTAGTAAACTAATGGTGATGAATCATTAGAGATAACATGACATAGGTTAAATGACCTATATTAATCTATTTTCCTAGTTCGTAATGCAGCTTTCCTACCAAATCTGGAGAGCTTATTCTCGGTTGTTTGATAGCTAGGTTTAGTTTAAAAGCTTATTTTGATTAAACTCATTCTAAAGGAGAACTGGGGTTAATAAAGCTTATAGTTAACCTACTATTAATATTTTTTAAAAGAGGTGTGAAATCAATAAGACAACAAAGTATGTTTATTTATGTGTAGGCTGAGATTGAACTAAGAACTAGATTCTAAACTCATTCATAAATTTTCTCACTTTTATGTTGTTTAATCTGATTTGCTTTCATGAGTTCAATTTTACTTTGTTTTCTTATTAATTCCAACCAAACCACCCATATGCTAAACACCAATTCTTTTTTATTACAAAAACTACAAACATACTCTTTATAGATATGATCCTTACTCATAAATATTAGAAATTTAGTTATGCAGAGTTAAGTTTTATTTTCTGGTGCATTTAACACGTATAATGAATTTTAGAGTCGTTGCTGATGAGTATGGTGCTTTAGTTTTTGCTTTTGATCTCAATTAGTGTTTTGTATATACTTGTCTATAGTCAATTTTTTGTTGTTTCTTGATATTTACAAGTTTGTTAGTAATTATGTTTGGTATTGACAAGATCTCCTCATCAAGACACTGTATAATTTGATTCCAAGATCGAAAGGAAACTACAAAGGTTACGTAGTGTTGGAACAATCGGTCGGACCGAAACAGAAACAAATTAAATCAGGTTGGTCGGATCAAACGAGTGAGCAGCAGAAAGGTCAGTCGGTCGGCCAGACTGCTCGGCTAGAAACAGTAGAGGCAGGTCAAGACAGAGCAGAACGATTGAAGGAGCAACGGAGAGGTCGGCCAAAACAGAATCAATTACACAATGCAAGGTCGATCACGGAACAAAGAGGTCGGAAATCAGTGAGGAGCTCGGCCAATAATGCGGAGCTCGGCAGTCAACAATAAGGAGCCAACCAACAAGGAAGAGCTCAACCAATCAAAGGAGAAAGTTCGGTAATGATAACAAAAGAATCGTTCGGCAATCAGAAACAACGGATGAGATCGGACAGATCAAACAAGGTGGAGCTCGGCCCCAGAGCTCGGTCAACTCAGCAAAGACAGAGTCGACCACTAGGTACAGAGGTCGGCAATCAGTTCAAAACAACACTTAGAGCTC
>JANKYE010000007.1:25953122-25965859 GCA_032467995.1 Erythroxylum dillonii | reverse complement strand
CACTTTGCCTCCTATTACTATTCCCTCATCTTATAAGCAGGCAATGGAACATGAGTGTTGGCGTAAGGCTATTGAAATAGAACTTCTTGCTCTTGAAGAAAACCAAACTTGGGATGTTGTACCATAACCTTCCTCTATCAAACCACTTGGCAGCAAATTTGTGTTTTCCGTCAAACATCATTCTGATGGATCTATTGATAGCTACAAGGCTCGGTTAGTGGTTCTTAGGAATAAACAAGAGTATGGCCTAGACTATGAAGAGACCTTCGCACAGGTAGCTAAAATGACCACAGTACGAACCATCCTTGCCCTTGCAGCTTCTCAATCATGGCCTTTACTTCAGATGAATGTTAAGAACGAATTTTTACATGGTGATATCAAGGAAGAAGTCTACATAAAATTTCCATCTGGTATGCCCACTTCTTCTCCTAATGATGTTTGCAAACTAAAACGCTCCTTGTATGGCTTGAAGCAGGCATCGCGAGTATAGTTTGAAAATTTTAGTTCCACTCTTCTTGGTTTCTCCTTTACTCAGAGCCAATATGACTCTTCTATGTTTCTTCAAGGGACATCTAAAGGCATAGTTGTTCTTCTTGTTTTTGTGGATGACATCGTCATCACTAGTTCTGATTCAGAGGCCATCTATAATCTTCAAAAAATGCTACACACCACTTTCCATGTGAAAGACCTTGGTCCACTTACTTACTTCTTGGGGTTGGAAGTTTATCATCGTACCCAAGGTATTTTCTTGAATCAACACAAGTATATTCATGATCTAGTTCAATTGGCAGGACTTACAGGCAGTACTTCTGTTGACACTCCAATGGAAGTCAATGTGAAATAACGATGTGATGAAGGGGAGTTTCTTAAGGATCCTACTTTATATCGTAAGTTGGTTGGTAGTCTTATTTATTTGACCATCACTCGACTAGACATCTCTTATGCTTTTCATACAGTTAGTAAGTTCACGCAATCTCCTCAATACCTTCACTTATTTGTTGTCCGACGCATCATCTGATACCTACTTGGCATGCCCAATCATGGCCTATTTTTTCCCACAGATTCTCAACCACAATTGGAAGCCTACAACGATGTGGACTGGGCTGGTTGCCTAGACACGAGGAAATTCACTACTAGTTGGTGTATGTTTCTTGGTAATGCTCTTATCTCTTAGAAATGCAAGACACAAAACTATGTCTCCAAGTCATCCACTGAGGCAAAATACTGTGCCATGTCTACTGCTTGTTCTGAGATCATTTGGCTTCGTGGTATTCTCACTGAACTTGGTTTTCCACAACTTCACCCAACTCCTTTGCATGCTGACAACACTAGTGCTATTCAAATTGCGGCTAATCCCATCTACCATGAGTGTACCAAACATATAGAGGTTGGCAATCATTTCATCCGAGCGGCCTACGATCATCGTGTTATTACCTTGCCTCATATTAGTACCAACCTACAGATTGCCGATATTCTTACCAAATCCATGACACGTCAGCAACATAATGTTTTTTTGGCAAATTGATGCTTGTCGACTTACCAGCATCAATTTGAGGGGGGGATGTCAGAAGATTCAGTTAATCAAGCATATGCCACCTTGCAAATTTAGTTACCTTATTTGTTAATGTAATTAATGTATTTTATATGCTTTCCTTTTTAGATAGTCAAACCTAATTTAAGGAGCTGACAAATCTCCTCCTTTGTATATTCCTTATTTAGGTAGGATTCCTTGTGTATATGTGTAGATAAACTCTTCTCTAATAACAGACAAGTTTTATCACACAAAAAATCCTCTACATTGACATTCTAGCATTCATAATTTGGAGAACCAGGTGAGCCACATAGCAATGGCTATCAATCATTTAAAAGCTCAAAGAGGAGGAAAACTCAAAGAACTATGTGCGAACAAGCGGATGCTAAAAGGCAATGAAATGATTAGGATGAGTGAAACTATTTCTATCGTCTTTAAAAAGAAAATACCTCCTGAGTGTAAGGACTCAAGCGTGTTTACTATTCCTTACAAAATTGGTAACAATAAGATTACACAAGCCAAGTTAGATTTAGGAGCATCGATTAATGTTATATCTCATTTCATATATGCTTCTTTAAATTTAGGGCTATTAAAAGAAACTAGTGTTATCGTACAATTAGCTTATCGTACTAACTCTTACCTAGATGGGGTAATTAAGGATGTGTTAGTGTAGGTAAATGAACTAATATTGCCTGCTAATTTTTATATGATTGACATGAATGATGAAACTTCTTGTAATCTAATACCTATCTTATTAGGGAGACCTTTTTTAATATGACCCAAATTAAGATAAATGTTCATGAGGGTACCCTCACAATGGAAGTTGATGGGAAAATTCCTCATTTCAATATTTTTATGTTAATAAGCACTCCGATAATGACCATTTTGTTTTTACAATTAATGTGATTGAGCCTTCAGTACAGGAAGATTGTAAGCAGAAGTATATAAATAAACAAGAAGCGATTTCAATGAAAGAGACCAAAGCTTTTAATGTCTCATTGAAAAGCTTTACCATTGGTTAAAAAGTGCTTCTCTACTATGTAAATATAAACTATTTTTGTATAAATATTGTCCTTATTGGGTAAAATCCTTTTGTGATTACTAATGTCTTTCCCTATGGTATAGTAGATATTAAAAGTTTATAAACAGGGAAGACATTGCATGTAAGTGGTCATCAACTCAAGCCTTATCTTCAAGAAGGTCAAGTGGAAAACACGGAAGATGTGATTGTTGGACATCAAAATTTTGTAACATGATGAGGAAAACATGGAGTCAAGCCAATGATATGGATCAAAGGCACTGCTTGGAAGGCAACCCAAGGGAAGTTTGTTCCATTTCATTTGCATTCTCGCATTTGTTGTTTTTGTTTAATGCTCCATTTCTTACATTTGATGTTACATTGTAAGTTTTAAGTGAGGGAGGTGGGGATCTTAGTTTTTATGCACATTTTAAAGCTTTTTTGTTACTTATGAGTTCTTTTTAAAAGCATTTTTAAAAATCAAACAAACAATTTCTCTTTTTTATTACTTATACGATTATTTAGTCATAATTAGATAGTCGAATTAACTAGAAAAATTCATGGCAACTTGAGCATGTAATTTTTCTCACGTGATTGATTAATATACATTGTCTTTAAAAGAGTGGTGACTAGTGGGTAGACATAACTCAGTGAGATTTTGAGCCTTTATAGACTGACACGTCCATATTAGTCTCATTGTCTTTTTTTCATGTGTGAACTTCATGACATATACATCCTACCTTTGCTTTGATTTTCTATTCAAGATCACATTTTTATCACATGCAATAACATGAAAATGATATAGGCATTCTTTGTTTCACAATTTACATTAGTCAAATAGTCTACCTATTGATATGATTTTTCCTTTCGATAAGCCCCCTTGAGCTTTGTTTGCCTTTTCTTGTTGTGCTAACCACATTACATGCCTTAAACCTAACCAAATGCCCTACCCATGCCTTAAATCTAGTGGAGCATTACGATTATTGATGTTTGTGGATGCAAAAGAGTACAAGTGTGGGGGTGTGCACATATACAGGTTGGTTATAATTATTGGAATGTCATTTTATCTCTTATCAATGAATTCCAAATGTTGATATAGTTTTTTTCAATTTTTATATGAAAAAAAGAAAAGAAAAGAAAAGAAAAGAAAGAAAAATATGTTTAAATAAAATTATCAAGGAGAAAATGCATTTGTATTGCAAAGTTATTCTGATTAGTCTTTCTTCCTAAAGTTGTATGGAAAGGGTGATTTGATTAATATGTGAATGAGGGAGATGTTGTTTTGAAGGGTCACTCTTTATAGTTAAAATGTATTGTTTATCATTAATTTTTGTGAGTGATTTATGCTTCACTTGGTTTAGGGTGTGAAGGGTTGAATCTGAGCTGTGAAATATAGTTTTTGCATTCATCATAGTTGATGGTACCCAGTTTTGAGTAAATGTTTGTTTTTGCGCTTGATGTTACATTGAATGTTTTTCTTGCTTCACTAGCTTTGATGGCTTTTATGTTATATTACTTAAATACATCTCACCTTAACCTTTTCCAATATTACAACATTTAAAAAGTCATTTAGTTCATAATTATGCATGTAAAGCTTGGTGGCAGATAAATGAAATGATATGCAAAGTCGTGGAATGTCTTGAACATGAATGGTGTTTGAGCGTACTCATAGATTTACCTTATTTTTAAACACATTTTGTTAAAATCTACCCCTAGATTGCTCAGTTTCTGAAAGGAATGGTTGCTGATTGATCATGAGTAAAGGTATTTAATTTTAAGTTCCTGCTATGGTTTTGAAAGTTATTCCTCTTTTCTTATGACTATTTATTCTTGGGAAATTTGAAAATGTGGAAGTATTTTAGTTTGTGACTTTGATTTTGTTGTTTTGCCTAAAGAAGGTCAAAAGTTAAGTGTGGGGGAACTTGATTTGTGCTTAATTGCTTATACATTTACTTAATAACACTTAGTGATTAATACTATGAAATGCTTAAAAAAACTCATTTTAGTTTATAATTGGTTTTAGGTATAAGTTGGAATCACAAGAACCAAAATAAGTTAAAAGCATATTCCTTGAGTCATTCTCTTGAATGGTCAAACTCATTTTTCTTTATGGAACAAGAAGAAGATGGGTTAGGGTGAACATGGGATAAGAAAACACAAGAAAATGAAGAATTTAACGTGACCTACAAGATACACAGTCATGTATCTAGTTACATGACAGGGTATAATCACGAATTGGGTGTTTTGTGATACTTGGTTGGATACATAGCTGTGCATCCAACTGTGCATCTTCCTAGAAACCTAATTTTTTCTATAAATAGTAATTTGAGTAGCCAAACATAATATGGATTGTTTTTGGAACATGAAAGGGGGCAAGACTCCTATTTCTTTGGGATCGATGGAGGGTTAATCTTCTTCCTTCCAGTTTGTAGGGAAAATCAAAGCTAAAGAACATATTTAGGCATCTTTTCATTGTGTATTATTGATTCTCTCTCTAGAAATTATTTATGTTATTCCTAGCTTAATTTTTTGGGTAATCCTGTATGAATGATTGATATTCTCTTTCTCAACAGATTGTTTATGTATAAACACACTGCTAGAATATGGAATGCAATACGTAATAGTTGTATTTGCAATTCATTTGTGGTAAAGTAATGGTGATGTACCATTAGAGATAACATGACATATGCTAAATGACTTGAGCTTGTGTGGTTGTTGCCTAGATTAATCTATTTTCTTAGTTTGTAATGCGATTATCCTACTAAATCTAAAAAGCTTATTCTAGGTTGTTTAATAGCTAGGTTTAGTTAAAGAGCTTATTTTGATTAAACACAATCTAAGGAAGAACCGAGGCTGACAAAGCTTACTATTAACCTATGATTAATAGTTTCTAAGAGAGGTGTGAAATCAATAAGACAATGAAGTATGTTTATTGGTATGTAAGATGAGATTAAACAAAAAACTGGATTCCAAACTCATTTGTCAATTTTCTCACTTTTATGTTGTTTAATTTGATTTGCTTTTGTTAATCCAATTTTACTTTGTTTTCTTATTGATTCCAACCAAATCCCCTATATCCTAAACACTGATTCTTTTCATTACAAAAACTACACACACACTCTTTACGGATACGACCCTTACTCATCACTATTATAAATTTAGTTAGTAAAGTGAGGTTTTATTTTCTGGTGCATTTGACACACATCAAGACTGAATCATTCAAATTTCACTCTAAGTGCAAAAATAAGAGGATTACAAACCTAAGTTTTTTAGATGACCTTATACTTCTTTCCAAGGTATATAATATATCAGTCTCCACAGTAATGAAAGCCCTGAAAATCTTCAGCAATCTATCTGGTTTAGAAGTTAATTGTACAAAATTTGGCTTCTTGTTATGTAAATTTGCATTGGAGAATGAATTAGCTATCAATTCCATCATTAGTTTCAGGTTTCAAGTTTCAATCTTCTCATTGGTCTATCTTAGTATTCCAATTTCAAGTTCTAATCCTACTTCTGCTAACGTTTCCTTACTACTTGAAAGAACCAAAAGCAAAATTGCATCTTAGAGCTCTAAAACTCTATCATTTGTAGGAAGGATCCATCTTATATCTTCTGTGTTGAATTCTACTAATGTCTTTTGGTCTACACACCTAGCTAGTCCTAGGAAAATCATTAAAATTATAAAGAATGTTTGCAACAACTTTCTATGGAATGGACATGAGGAACCTACCAAAAGGGCTAGAATGAAATGGAAGAATGTTTGTTTACCTAAAGTTAAGGGTGTGGTCTTAAGATTATCTCACTAAATTTAATGAATTTAGTGATGTCGACTAAAAGACTTTAGGGATTATTAATTAACAAACAATCCCTTTTGTTCATTGCATATTCATAAACGAACGAAGCATCTGGAGTGTCAAAATCAATTATACTCATCTTCCACTTAGAGGGCTATCCTAAAAACATGTTATGTGTGTTTGATTGTTTATATATTCACTCCTTAATACTTGGTGATTAATATTATGAAATGCTTAAGATACTCATTTTGGTTCACATTTGGTTTTAAGTACAAGTTGGAAGCACAAAAGCTAAAATGAGTTAAAAGCACATTCTTTGAGTCATTCTTTTAATGTTCATACTTATTTGTCTGTATGGAACAAGAAGGAGATGGATTAGAGTGAAGATGGGATAAGAAAACATAAGAAAATGATGAATTTGCATTACTTGCAAGATGCACAACCGTGCATAAATTTGATGGTAGCTTTTTAGTCTACACAGTTGGATGCACGATAACCTTTTTAGTATACACGGTTTGATGCACGATCATGCATCCAACCATTCATCTTCACGAAAACCTAGTTTTCATTTAAATAGATGTGTGAGAGGCAAAAGGAAGGATGAATCATTTTTGTAATACAAAAGGAGGCAGAACACGTTCTTCTTCAAGATTCATGTAGGGTTGGTCTTCTTCCTTCTAGTTTGAAGGTGAAATCGAAGTCGAGGCTCACATTTGAACATCTCTTCATTATGTATTGTTGACTCTCTCTCGCTTTAGAGATTGTTTATGCTATTCTTTTCTTATTTTTTTGGGTATTCATGTATAGATGATCAATATTCTCATTCTTAATAGATTTTTTATCTATGAACTCATTGCCAAAATATGGAATAGAACACGTAATAGTTGTATTTTCAATTCATTTATGGTAAACTAATAGTGATGAATCATTAGGAATAGTATAATATAGGTTAAATAACCTGAACTTGTATGGTTGTTGTCTAGGTTAATCTATTTTCCTAGTTTGTAATGTGGCTATCCTATTAAATTTAGAGAGCTTATTCTACATTTTTTATAGCTAAGTTTAATCAAAGAGCTTATTTTGATTAAACATGACTAAAGGAAAAAATTGAGGTTAACAAAGCTTATTGTTAATCTATGATTAATTGTTTCTAAGAGAGGTATGAGATCAACAAGACGATTAAATGTGTTTATTTGTGTGTTTACTGAGATTAAATCAAGAACCAGATTCTAAACGCATTCATCAATTTTATCAATCTTTAACTATTTGATTTGATTTTCTTTCATTAGTTTAATTTTACTTGTATTTTCTTATTGTCATCCAACCAAACCCCCATTTATTTCCTAAACACTGATTCTTTTCATTGCAAAAGCTACATGTACATTCCCTGTAGATATGACCCCTATTCACCACTACTAGAAATTTAGTTATGCAAAGTTAGGTTTTATTTTCTGGTGGATTCGACATGCATCAACAAGAGATCTACTGAGGCATAAGTTTGTCGCTCTTATTGGAAATGGTAAGCTAGCCAGCGTTTGGTTTGACAATTGGTTATCTTGTAGCCCTTTAATAAACTTGCAAGACATGGATAGTTTCAGATCTGTTCTTCATTAGGAGATAACCGTTTTAGAAGTTCTAAAGAATAGGTGAATATTTATCCAAAATGTAGTCCCTACTTTTAATGAATTTCACCAAACTAACCTGCTTGGAGGGGAGGATATAACTATTTGGAAGCACTCCAGAAATGGCATTTTCACCAATCAATCATGTTGGAAATTCCTATAGAATCTTCATAATATAATTTCTTATACTAGGTTATTTGGAGCAAGTATTGCTATCCTTGAACTGCATTTACTTTGTGCACAACTATGAAAGAAAGATGGCCAATAGCAGATAAGTTGAAGAGCTTTCTCAACATACCCAACTGGTGTATCCTCTGTTAGAGGGCTAAGGATAGTCATAAGCATTATTCTTCAAATATTATTTGTTAATACTAGCTAGAAGACAATTATGCATAGATGTTACATGGTAAATGTTCCCAATCACTGGAGCTCTTTCAAATCTTGGTGTGGTCATTTTACAAATTTTGATGATCCTGTCAAGTGGTGTTTCTGCATTGCTCTCTCCTTTATTGTTAAGGCTATTTGGGATGAGATGAACTTTTGAATATTTTATAACATAAGCCTAACTAAGGAGCAATTCCACAATAATATGCTCCTACAAATCAGAAATTATCTCAACCTATAAAAGCTCGGTTTCTAAAACCAAGAATATTAGTTCAGAATGTGGAATATTAGTTCTTTCCATGTTTAGGAAGTTTGCACTTATTTCTCTAATGTTTTTCAAATCTAGTTAGCAAATTTGTATATGCCATTTGTAGCTTATTTGTAACTCTTGATTGCTTTGAATGGCTAAATTCATTATATTTCCTATAAAAAAATTTCTTGTTCTCTAATTCTAGATATGATTTCTACCACTAGTGTCTTCACTCCCTCTTACTTTCTTTTCAAGCTCAATAATTACTTGGCAAAAGATGTGTATTTGAAGATGTTATCAGGAAAGGGATTTCTCATCACTTTTAGGGTTCAAGTCCTTTATATACTATATAAAATTGATATGCTAAAAGAAGAACTTAAAAGGTTCAACCATAAAAAATATTTCAATACTGGTAAAATAGTAGAGGATATTAGAGCTACACTTATCCAACTCACTTTCCTTATGCTTGTACTCTCTAAATCGCACTAAGTAAGAGATTGAAAGAAAAGCACTATCACCCGACACTAGGGTAATAGAAGTGAATTGTTTAATCTTAAAGCATAGGTTAAGGGCTAAATGGTTCTTAAATGGGGATAGTACCTTAACAATCTTCCTTAAATCTGCGCTCTTGAGGAAAAATATTACATAATTTCCTCTCTCCAATGTCCCTCAGATTTGGTGACTCAAACTTAAAAGGAAGCCTCTCAACTGGTGTTGTTTACGAGCCTAGGAATTGATAAACAATTAATTGACTATATTTATGTACCCATATTTAATGTGTTTTTCTTGTTAGTAGAGAATCTTGTGGTATTTATTGTACTTAAAGTGTGTTTTTATGTGATAATTGCCTTTATAGACCAAAAGAAGAAGAATTTGGGTAAAATCATGGCATAGAATGCAATAATTGAAGCAACCTTAGACTTACATGGTTGTGTATAGTGATCGTGTAAGTTACTGTAACCATATGGAGCTTAGAAGACGTTATTTATATCGGTGTGAAGATACATGCCTACTTATCTTAACATACATGACCATGTATGTGCCCATATAAGCTTCTGTGACCATGTAAAGTCGTGACTGAGAGGTTTATAAAGATACACAATCACCTACACGGACCTGTAAGTGATTGTGTATGTTCCAGAAAACCTAGTTTTGCTATAAAAGGAAATTATGAAGGCTACGCAAGGGGAGACATACTTGGGGGTTGTGAGAGACACCAAAAGAAGGAAAAACAAAAACAGGGGTTGCACATCGAAAAATGAGAAGATCAAAGTGGAAACATCAAGATTAACTCAAGTTTTCCAGATTTTCCAAATTAAGGCTTCAAGTTAATTTCATTCTATTCTCTTTTTCTATTTCATTGCCTTGTATGACAAATCTAAATAGTGGTGTTTTGAAAATGATTATGGATATCTAAATCTATATTAAGATGTTATTCTTGAATTATTTTGTATATATTTTACCTTATTGGATTCAATATATTACTGCTTTGTGATATTTGTTATACTTATACTTAATTTGAATCGAGAGATTGAATCAAGAAATTTGTGTTAACTTGATAATGAAATAAACTTACAAATATCAGGTTAATATGCAATTGAAGATAGTTCTTAATTGTGAGATAGTTATCATTAAGATTGCTGTAAATCTAATTGAGTAGTTTTGATAGACCAAGAGATTGCAACTCAACTGTTATCTATTTCAATTGGCATTACTTGATTAGATCTCGAGAGAGGGTAATCAAAACCTTTGGATATCCAGGATTAAGCATAGTTGAATTCAAAAGGTGAAAGGAAGGCCATCACAAAGGTAGAATAATCCCTAAGTTTCCAGCATTGGATACTTCAATTTCATTATTATCTTTTACTTGTTCAATCATTAAGTTCTGTTAGGTTACTTTAATTTTCATTTAACTCAATCTTTTGTTACCTTAAAAAAAATATGATTCAAGTTACTAGGTGACTATATTCAACCCTCATTGGAACGATATCTTTTATACTATAAGTTATGATATCTATACTTGCAGTATGAAATTTTTCTATAAAAACTATCAAACAGGAACCTCTTCCACTAACCAATCATCCTCTTAAATCATTAAGTCTATTGTGATTAGCACCATCTCTGTTATTGATGTATCATCTTTAGTTGCTTCCTTTAGTGAAGCAGAAGTAGAAAAGGCCATTTTTTAACTGAATGTTAATAAGACCTATAGACTTAATAGATTTAATGCATTATTTTTTTAGAAGTCTTAATCTAAAAAGATTGCAACTGATGCAATTTTGGAATTCTTCACAATAAGGAAACTGCATAAGGAGCTTAATAAAACTTTTATTGCCCTTGTTCCCAACTCTACTAACCATTATATCTATCTACTCTTTAATGCTTAACTCCTGGTTTCTTACCAAACTCTTCCAAGTCTGATAATATTACTTGTCTAAACAATTTATATCTCCTTCCTATGCCTTGTGTACTTGGGCACATAGTAATATGATTCAAATAAGCATTCCCCAAAGCTTCATTTATTATATGGTTGTTTATAAAAAGGAAGATGTCAACACTTGACAAACTATATAGTTATAGACCCACCACAATTGTTATCCTCTCTGTAAACATCTAGAATCTATATCAAACCTATTCTTTCGATGCCCCTATTCTTTAAGAAAATTATAGGCTATTTGTATTGCTTGCAACCTACATCACTAAAACAAAGATATCATCAGCCTAACCTCACTACTTAACAATGGAGGAAGAAGTAACAGAGAGGACCATTTAATCACTAAAATAGCTTTTGGATGGCTGGTTTACTTAATTTCAATGGAAAGAAACTCTCGACTCTGAACAAATGTAAACTCAAATCAAGATGGTCCAGTCTTTTTACTGTTGAGAAGGTATTTCCATATGGCACAATCGAGAGAAGTCATATGCAAATTGGTAATTTTCAAGTGAATGGGCATTGCTTGAAATTATATCTTGGGAGGTGGTTTGATATTAGTGGGGAGGAGCTCAATCTTTACGAATAATCTTAGTTATGCATGGGTATATCTAGCTAAGGACGTTAAAAAAACATTACTTGGGAGGCAACTCAAGTATTAAGACAAACTTTTAATTTGATTAAATTAGAGTTTAGTTATAGGATTTTGTTAATTCAAAGCCATTATTTTGTTCTACTAAAGGATTTAAAGCTCAAAACAAGAGCTTATGCACACTTTCATCAAGTGCATCTAAAATGTAACAAGAGTTTTACCATTAATTAGGGACTTCTAACTTAAGCATTCGTTCATATGTAAAAGTTGATGCCCTATTACAACACTAGAATGCAACCTAAAGTTGAAGTCCTAGCTTTGAAGGCCAAAAAGTTATTTAAATTTTCTTATTAGAGTGTAAAATAGTTGGACTATCTCTAATGGTATTGTTCTTTTGATTTTACTTGTTAGTCAGACTAAGCTTATCATTTAGCTTAGTTAACTTGTACTTGTCTCTTGATCTACAAATTTATTTTAAATTCTTTAAAAAAATTATGACTAGAAAAAATTCTCTAAGAGATGCTATTTTCTAACTTGAAATTTGACTACTTAATTCTCTTTAATTGTTCACAATCATTTATTTGTTTTTAATATAAAAAAATAAATTGTATAAATAAGATTGTTTTAATGGTAAAATATTTTATTCATTTAATTTTAATAATTAATATTTAAATAGATTTTGTGATTTGTTGGTTTAGATATATGATTTATTATCTCAAAAGAGTCAAATTTCTAATATTCAGAAGTTTGCATTTGTTTAAAACCAAAATTTATTTAGGGGGTGCTTGGTTGGGGGTAATGGAAAAAAATGTATGGGAATGGAATGAAAACTTGTGTTTGGCATCAAACTATCATTGAAGGGGTAACATTTTTATTACCCACTTCTTGGCAATCCTCCATTCCCCTAGTAATTGAGAGGAATAGGAATCATTGATTTATTCTCCTCTTACAAGGGCTTTATGTAACTAATTAATAATATTTTAATTAATTACATTATATTTAATTAAAATATTATTATTAATTAAAATATAACTATTCTGTTAAGTCAAAATTGACTTTACGTGGTTAATAATTTTGATGACAAACAAAAAGAGGAAACATGAAAAGCAGACGAA
>JANKYE010000007.1:25904539-25941177 GCA_032467995.1 Erythroxylum dillonii | reverse complement strand
AAATAAAAGTGATGCTTTTAACGAGTTTACTAAGTGGTGTAGGTTGGTTCAAAATGAAAAGAATTTGACAATTGTTGCTATAAGAATCGATGATAGAGGTGAGTTTGATTGCGAACCATTCGAAAGGCTTTGTGAAAAATATGGAATGGAGCACAATTTTTTAACACCAAAAACACCACAACAAACGGTGTTGTAGAAAGGAAGAATCGTTCACTTGAAGAAATGAGTAGAACAATGCTGAATGAATACAATCTTCCTAAATCCTTTTGGGCGAAGGCAATCAATAGCACTTGCTATGTCATAAATAGAGTGCATCTGAGATGAGACAAAAACAAGACACTCTACGAGTTATGGAAAGGTAAGAAACCCAATATTTCATATTTTTATCCTTTTGATTGCAAAGTTTTTATTCATAATAATGGAAAGAACAATTTAGAAAAATTTGATTCAAAATCTAATATAGGTGTGTTTCTTGGTTATTCACTAACTAGTAAGGCATTTAGAGTCTATAATAATAGAACTAAGTGTGTTGAAGAAAATATTCATGTTAAATTCGATGATATGATTTCACCCCCGAGAAAGGTTTGTTTTGATGATGATGTAGGAAATTTAGGAAATAAAGTTGAAGAAAAAGAATCCAATGTTGAAGAAGAAAAGTTAGATGAAGAAGATCATGTACCAAGCATTAAAACATGGGCAAAACAAAGAATCATCCTATGGAGCAAGTAATTGGCAGCTTGAATGATGATTTAAGAACAAGGAGGAAAACTTATGAACACATGAGCAATTTAGCCTTCATCTCACTAGTGGAACCTAAAAACATAAAAGAGGCTCTTGAAGATAAAAATTGGTTGTTGGCTATGTAAGAAGAACTAAATCAATTCAAAAGGAATAATGTATGGGATTTAGTAGCTCCACCAAAGGACAAAAACCATCATTGGAGTCAAATGGGTAAATAGGATAAAGTATGATGAGAATGGAGATGCAATCAAGAATAAGTCAAGATTAGTAGCTTAAGGGTTTTATCATGAAGAGGGACTTGATTATAATGAAACATTTGCACCAGTGGCTCGTTTGGAAGTAATCAGATTGTTATGTTCCTTTGCATCGCATAAGAGGATCAAATTAAATCAAATGGAAGTCAAAAGTGTGTTTCTCAATGGTTACATTCAAGAGGAAGTCTATGTCAAACAACCACCGGGTTTTGCAAATCATGAACATCCAGATTATGTCTACAAGCTCAAGAAGGCACTATATGGATTAAAACAAGCACCTAGGGCATGGTATGAAAGGTTAAGTACTTTTCCGACTCAAAATGGTTATATTCGAGGTAAAGTTGATCATACTTTGTTTATAAAGTATGTTAATCAAGATATGTTAGTTTGTCAAATATATGTTGATGATATTGTTTTTTGGTGCTACTAATGAATTTGTATGTAAAGAATTTAGTGATCTAATGCAAAGTGAATTTGAAATGAGCATGATGGGAGAACTCAAGTTCTTTATTGGGTTGCAAATCAAGCAATACAAAGATGACATCTTCATTCACCAATCCAAATATACAAAAGAGCTTATAAATAAATTCAACATGGAAGGATGCAAAGATGCAGCAACACCTATGGCATCAAATATGGTTTTGGAAAAATCTAAACATGGAGAAGATGTTGATCAAAAGCTTTATAGAGATATGATCGGCTCTCTTTTATATTTAACCGCATCTAGACTAGATATTATGTTTGCTACATGTCTTTGTGCTAGATTTCAATCTAGTCCTAAAATTTCTCATTTAAGTGCTTGCAAAAGAATTTTTAGATATTTGAGCAAAATTATTAATCATGGTTTATGGTATCCTAGTTATGATTCTTTTGACTTGTATGCTTATAGTGATGCTGATTATGGTGGTTGTAAGGTAGATAGAAAAAGCATTAGTGGCTTATGTCATTTCTTAGGATCATCTTCGATTTCTTGGGCTAGTAAAAAACAAGTAAGTGTAGCAATTTCTACTGCTGAATCTGAATATGTAGCAGCTGAAAGTGCTTGTGCCCAAGTTCTTTGGCTTAAGCATCAATTACTTGACTATAGTATTGTTGTTAAAAATATTTCAATTTATTGTGATAATACCAGTGCAATTTGCTTGAGTAAAAATCCAATTTTGCATAGTAGAACAAAACATATTGAAATTAGACATCATTTCATACGTGACCATTGTTTGAAAGGTGATATTTGTTTGAAACATGTCTCTTTAAGTGATCAATTGGCTGATATATTTACTAAACCCCTTAAAGAAGATGTGTTTGTGAACATTAAATTGAAACTTGGTATGTGTGATTTGAATTCTATTGGTTGATTGTAATTATCTGCATACACTAGCACAACAAAATGGTCAAATTATTAGGCAAATTTGCAATCCCATTGGAGAATACATCATCAAGATTTACATTTAGATTCTGAAGGGGTTCTTCTGAGTTTGAGAAATTTTCCAGTCGACTAATTGGAGTTTGAGACGACTGATGTTGAGGTAATAATCGAAGTTATTTTGATTTGCTTGTTGACTAATGCATCAGGGGATGAAGTGATTAAGTGTTAGTCGACTATTGGTCTTCAACCAGTCGACTATAGATAAGCATGGGTATTTAAAAACCCATTCTTCCCTAAAATCTCCGAAAATTCATTCTCTTCTACCTTCGAGATTTCTTCTTCATAGTCGACTATCCTCTTAAAATTTCTTCAAATCCATACTTCCCAACCTCAATTCTCTTCCAAAAACACGAAACCCACTTATCAATTCAACAAATCAACTCTGTTTTCTTGAAATCTCTTTTTCGTTCTCTTAAACCCTAACCTTTATAATCTCTCTTTTTTCCCAATCACTCAAATCTTTCACAATGGCTCCAAGGAAAGCTACTGGGAAAGGAAAGCAAGCTGAAACCGAACCTCAATGATCAAGGGTTCGTGGGTCATCTTCAAGGGGCGGTGTTGACAGAGAAAACGAAGTGATAGAGCCACGGTTCATCTCTAAGGAGGCATAAAATCTATCCTATAGGTATTAAAAACTGAAGTTTTAATTCCTTCTATGAGGTTTGATTGGGTTGAGCTAGATCATAGTGAATTTACGGAGTTGTTTACAGAAATCACAAGTTTTGGATTAAGAGATTTTCTGGGTTTTTCAGATAACATATATAAGATTTGATTAAAGAGTTTTATGCTAATCTTGTTGTGGTTAGAAGCAATGTTGATAGTGGAGTAATTTTGAAATCTTGTGTTCAAGGAAGAGAAATTTTTATCTGTGAAGAAAATTTGTGTATTTGGTTTAAGTTGCCTAAAGGAGGAGTTAGGCCTAGAACTTCATTATTGGATAAAAATATTTTGAGACATGAGGATGGTGATACAGATGAGGAGGCTGAAGAAAATTTTGGTTATACTGAAGAGAAAGGCGATGATTTACTTAGCAGATTATGTATTGGTCGTGCCCCTCCTTATGAGGCAATGGACTTGCCACTGAATTATCGGTTGTTACATTATGCCATTAATAGAGTCATTTATCCTAAGAAAGCCAGTAACAATCATATTACATCTTTGGATAAAGAAATTCTTTGGCACTTGGAAGAAGGGAGGAATATTAACTTTCCGAGTTTAATTAGGCAAATTTATTAAGAGGTGAGCTTAAGGGAAAAACAATCAAGCATAAAGGGATGCCTTATGCAGCCTTGATAAGTTACATCTCCAAGTTGCAAAAATGTAATTTGAGTGCTTATGATCATTATCCATATTCGACGAGTTGGAGGTTTACACCCTATAATATAAGGAGTATGAAGTTGGTGAAAACAGTAGAAAAGGGTTGGGTGTATGCCTATCATGTGGAGAAGTTTGGCTTGACGTTGGAAAGCGAACAACAAGTACCTAAAGACAACCCTCAAAAAGGGCAAGTGACCGTCCAAGTAGTTCAAGGCCAAGTAATGTGAGGAGAAGTGAAGTACCTCAAAAAGATATCCAAGAACTCAAAGATCAAATGGAAGAAGTAAATGTGCGATTGGATCTTCTACAAGAGATGCTCATCCGCTTAGAGAAAACCATGAAGAAAATGTTTGATAAATTAGGTTGTAGGCATGATGATGCTTCTCCTTCGTCATGATTGTTGTATTTGCTCTAAGACCAACATTTCATAGTTGTTTTCATTTCCTTGTTTGTGATGTGCATTTTTGCTTTTTACTCTTATGGTTTGTATTTTGACAATTTGATATTCTCTTATATGATCCTTTGTGTTGGTTTGCTACTCTATGTTCATGTGTTATATTTGTGATTTGCGTATTTCATTGTATGTGTGTTTTACTGTTTTGATCATGACAAAAAGGGGGAGACTATGTGTTCAAAATTTATTGTTAGAAATTGTTGAATTATGTGTTTAAAATTTATTATTGGAAATTGTTGGATGGTATCATGCTATATGTTAAAAATTTATTGTTGGACGATCATACTTGCTGGAAAATTGCTGAAATTGTTGATCTTGGTAATTGTCCAAATTTGTTGACTTGTGCAAATTGTTACATATTGGTAATTGCTGAGTTTACATTATGGATTATTGAATTTGCAATATTATTAGATTCATTGATTTATTAATTAAGGGGGAGACAATCTAACCAAAAGACAAGGCCTGTATTTGATGAATTCAGCAAGCAAGAAGGCATCAAAAGGCAATTTACGACGACATACACTCCTCAACAAAATGGAGTAATAAAGTGGATGAATAGACCTATGTTGGAAAGAATAAGAGCGATATTAAGAACTGCAAGCTTAGATAAGAAATTCTGGGTAAAAACAGTCAATACCGCCTATTATGTGGTGAATCGAGCTCCATCAACTACAATTGAGTTGAAGACACTAATGGAGATGTGGACTGTTAAACTAGTGGATTATTCTAATCTCTATATATTTGGAAGTCCTGCTTATGTGATGCTCCATGCCCAAGAAACTACGAAGTTGGATCCAAAATTTAGAAGATGTATTTTCTTGGGATATGCTGAAGGAGTAAAGCGTATCGTCTGTGGGATCCTACTGCCCACATGATTGTTATCAGCATAGATGTTATTTTCTTGAAAGATAATTATCAAGAGCAAGCAGAAGATGTTATCACTTCAAAAGAGAATTCAGAGACTACAATAGTATAAGTGGAAAGGTAAATTGATCAAAATGATTCTTCTGAAGATGCACCAGAGCACGAGGAGCAAGAACCAGTCGAATCTAATTTTTTAGATACTCAGAGATCAACTTGCACAAGAAATGCATCGAGCTGGCACTCAGATTATATTATGGAGAGCAATATTGCATACAGTCTTTTAACTGAGGACAGTGAGTCATCAACTCTTCAAGAAGCAATGAATAGTTTAGATGCATCTCAGTAGATAACAGCAATGCAGGAAGAAATTGAAGCTTTGCATAAGAATAAGACATGAGAGCTAGTATCACTTCCATAAGGAAGAAAGCCTATTGGCAATAAATAAGTTTACAAGATCAAGCAGAGTGGTGACGATCAAATAGAGCGATATCATGCTAGATTGGTGGTAAAAGGATATGCTTAGAAGGAAGGAATTGACTTTAATGAAATATTTTTTCCTGTGGTTCGACTTACCACAGTTTGAGTAGTCCTAGCGATGTGTGCTACATTTGACTTGTATCTTGAGCAGTTAGATGTGAAAACTGCATTTCTTCATAGAGATCTTGAAGAAAAAATTTATATGCTCTAGCTAAAAGGTTTTGAAAAAAAAGGGGAAGAGAACTTGGTTTGCAAGTTGAACAAATCTCTGTATGGTTTAAAGCAGGCGTCGAGGTGTTGGTATAAGAGACTTAATTCCTTCATCATGAACCTTGGATACATCAGATTGAATGCAGACCCTTGTGCATATTTTAAGAGTTTTGAGAAAGATGGTTTTATAGTTTTACTATTATACGTGGATAACAGGTTGATTATAGGCTCCAATAATGATTGTATCAAAGAATTGAAGGCACAATTGGCTAGGGAATTTGAAATGAAGGACTTGGGACTAGAAAATAAGATTCTAGGGATGCAAATTCACCGAGACAGAAATAATAGGAAGATTTGACTTTCTCAAAAGAATTATTTGAAGAAGATCCTGCGGCGATTCAACATGCAAGATTGTAAGTCAATTTATACCCTTCTTACTGTTTATTTCAAGTTATCCTCAAGTATGAGTCATAGCAATGAAGAAGAGAGGATGGAGATGTCTCGAGTACCGTATGCATCAGCAGTGGGAAGCTTAATGTTCGCTATGATTTGAACAAGACCAGACATTGCAAAATGCAGTGGGAGTAGTTAGTCGATACATGGCGAATTCTGGTCGAGAGCATTGGAATACTGTTAAGAGGATTCTTAGATATATCAAGGGAACCTCAGATGTTGCATTATGTTATGGAGGATAAGATTTTACTGTTAAAGGATATGTTGATGCTGATTATACAGGTAATCTTGATAAAAGTAAATCCATTATAGGATATATGTTTACACTAGCTAAAGGAGCTATGAGCTGGGTTTCAAAACTATAGTTAGTTGTGGCTACATCAACAATAGAAGCAGAATATGTAGTAGCTACATAAGCTAATAAAGAAGCAGTGTGGTTGAAGTTGATGTTGGAAAAATTCGAATGCAAATAAGAGAACACTATTTTGTTTTGTGATAACCGAAGTGCTTTGCATCTTGCAAGGAATCCAACATTTCATTCAAAGACAAAACACATTCGAGTTTAATATCGCTTGGTTCCTGAAAAAGTGGAAGAAGGAATGGTGGACATGCAGAAAATTCATAGAATAGATAACCTGACAAATTTTATGACAAAAGCAATCAATGGTGGCAAGTTTATGTGGTGTCAACCTTCATGTGGCCTGACAGAGACATAAGCAAATGTAGCGACAGGTTAGAAAGAATAGTGTGAAGATCTAATTGACTCTTAATCAAATCTTCAAGTGGGAGATTTTTGCTGCCGACTACACCAAAGTCAAGAAAAAAGGTGTCTGACTGCATAAAGTCAGAAATAGTAGGAAGAAAAAAAAAGAGGTCAGCTATGGACAGACTATGGGAGGCTTATAAATAGGCCTTCCCATATCAATTTTCTAATATCTTAGAAATCTCTTCTTCTATTAAATCCCCACAAAAGTTTAGAGTGTTTTTTCCTATTTAGTGGGAGAGTTAGTGTTTCTCTTTGTAAAATAGAGAGAGGTTGTACTCCTAAATTTCATAGTGAGATTTCTTTTTCTTGCCTGTAGTTTTTACCCTAATTTAGGAATTTTCAAGTAAAATTTGTCTGTTTATTACAATTCTTTCAGTCCTATTTAGCTACGAACCTGCTCTAATCCGATCGATTTTTACAACAAAAACACGTAACAATAATTTTATGCAATTCAATAATCGTTCATTTTTACTAAGTAACTCTGTGAGGTGCCTCATTTCAATCTCTTGTACTATGAGAAATACTTCTTCACATTCATTTGATACATTTAGAACATTGCCTACTAATGGATAAAATCCACCAGACACTTACCTCTTTATCAATATCTTTTCATCACATGTAATTTCCATAGGTTCACCTACAAAAGAAATTTTGCATCCCATGAAGCTTAACCAACTAAGAGAAATTAGATTTCTATGCAATTTTGGGATGTATATCATGCCACTTAAAGTATGCAATACTTCATCAAACATTTTTAACTTTACCACTCCAATATCGGCAATGTTATTGTAAGAACTTTACATTTCTTTTATTTTTGGAATTCATTTCTTGCATAAAACATATATGGAGTTCACATCTAAAATTTAAAAACCACTCTTTTTGAGAAAATGTGATAATCACTTTAAAGATTGTAAGAAGAGATTTAACGTTATCACTTTGTACCAAGCAGTTATCGTCATTATTTTCTTCATGATTCTTCTTTTTTCCTTTTTATTAGAATCACATTTTAAAATGCCCTTATTCTTTGCAGTGGTTACAAATAATGCTTTTTAGCTTTGATCTTTGAACTATTTTTCTAACTATCATCAAGTGAATACTTTCTTTTCCTATATTATGGTAACATTGTCATTCCTTGTCCATCTTCAAAATTTCTTCTATTTTTGAGTTTCATTAATAATAAAGATGCTTGTACATGATCAAGTTTTATTGTATCCTTACCATACAACAATTTCATGATCAAGCCATCATAGGATTCTAGAAGTTTAAGTAAGAAGTAAAAGTGCCTTGTCTTTTTTTCTGCAACCATGTCACCAACTTTCTATGGTTGATTCATGATAACATTAAATGCACTATGGTGCTTTATGGGATTTTCGTCTTGTTACATTTTTAACTAATATATTTGATGCTTCATATGTAATTTGTTGGTCATACTCTTTACTAGATAAAGTATCAATTCCAAGAAAACTCTTTCTATTAATGGCTTAAATTCATTGTAGAGAGCCCTTTTAGTGAGATATGAGCTTCAAGAAAAGTCAATGGAGGAATAGTAGCTTTCAACCCTGTTATGCTCTTCAAGAAACTAACCTTACTTGCAGTTCCCCTATAAATTAGTAAAGGGCTCTTTTGCTGATTTACAGCAAGCCTTAATAGTTATTTAAAAGTTCTTAATGATATCATTAATAAGCACATAGAGGTAAGTTCTGCCTTTGAGAAGATAATGAGATCTACAAAAGATAGGTCAGTTATTTTCAAATATTTATATTTAAGTGGAACTTGAACTTCTTTTCTTGATTTATCTCTTATTCTAATCAAGTTGATCAATGCCTCCATATTAATGGTGAAGAGGTAATGGGATAAATGGTCCCCTTGCCTCATTCCTCTTAGCTCTTGGATTAATTTGGTTGGCTTCCCATTAATTAAAAGGCCACTTGACACTGTTATTAGGCATTATGCTATCTAATTGACAAAATTATAAGGGAAGTTATAAAACTACAATGTGTGCATAAAAAAGCTCTGATATAATGAGTCAAAAGCTTTAATAAAATCAATTTTGTTAGCATAAATCTGAATATAATTCTTCTTATTATATTTCTTTAGTAGCTCTTATACCATTAGAACATTATCCCCATTTAGTCTATCTTTGATGAAGGCTCCATGTGAGGAATCAACTAGCTTATCAATGATGGTTTTTAATCTATGTAAAGGTATTTTTGGTAATTTTATAAATATTGTTGCAACACTAAATAGGTCTAAATTCCTTCAAAGAGCTAGGAGATTATACCTTAAGAATGAGAACAATGAATGTTCTATCAAACACTTTCAACATCTTCTCCTTACTAAGGAATTTAAGAATAACATCAGTCACCACTTGTTCATTGTGAATTCAAGTTTTACGGACGAAAAAGGTATTAAGACCATCAGGTCTTGGTGCCTTATAATGGTGCAAAGTTGGGACCCGATCTCGGGACCGGACCCAACCGAAAAAACGGACAATGGAAACGAAAGGCGAAATACAAAACGGATCGGAGGTCAAACATCATAAGCAAAAACATAAGCGAAATCGAAGAATCGAACAAAAAATGTGGAAACAAACGCGAAAGCGGAAATCAAAGGAACGGATTTTGAAGTGAAACGAATAGAAAGCAAATCAAAAATGAAGCAAGCAAACTGTTCAAAAGAACCGAAACAAATATCTGACATCCGGGTCACGAATATAAATGTCGCGTTGGATTCCCTAGGACTAAACCAATCCGAAAATCTGGTATATTTTTTTTTCATCTTATTCATTCATTTTCTCTTTATTCAATCTTATACAAATCAAAACAAATCCATACAATTTCCGCTTTCGATTTTGTTATCCCATTTTTCGATTCGATTCGTTCTAATTCAATATTTTCGGCTTCTGTTTTCCCATCCGATTCTTTCATTTTTTGTTTCTCCGGTTGGGGTTCGGTCCCTAGATCGGGTCCCAACTTGCAAAGTTGGCATGGTTTTCTCTACATCAATTACAGTTAATGGACTTATAAGGTATTCATCCTTTAAGTGGAGATAATTTTTTTTGGAAAAGTATTTCATTGAAAGGCCTTTGCAAGCAAACAAGGTCAAAAGTATAAGGCTATAATGTCAAAATAAGGAAAAGATAAGTACAAAAACATCTTAACATTTATACAATTGTTATTTCAAACTAGAGATATATCACTCTAGTCTCCATCTTCTTTTAATGGAATAGCTTAGGTTCTCATTGGCATGATGAGCAACAAGAATCTCTTTGGTCCGGCAATAAATCTATGTGTGATTGCATGCTTCTCTGAATGAATACTTTTAAAAACTCTTTGATTTCTTTCATTCCAATTTGAGTATGTGGAGCAGATTAAACAAAGACCTAAAGTATTTCTTATCTTTCCCAATTCTATTGTATTGATATTCAGCCCAAAGCGAGATGTTTTCCCTGTCTGTTATAGGAAAAAAAAAGGGTTCATGTTGTGTTGCATTATGGGCTAAAATGTAGTAGAGAAGTTTGGCCTAAATTGTAGTAGAGAAGTTACAATTGAAGAATAGGTGGTTTATAGATTCAGGTAAAAAGTTGCAAAGAACACAAATCTGATAATTTAGTTCCTTTGGTCTTACTACTTACAGACCAGCTGATATGGTCTTTAATTGAAGAGTTTGGTAGGTAGCTTGGAAAGTAATGCTAAAATCTGTCTGCTCCTCTTCTTGCGATTTGCCAAGAATTTTGAATAATGACATTAGACACTTTTGAGGAAATAGGAAGCCTTCTAGTAAATGTTGTCAGGTTTTCTCTTCTGTTCAGTGGACTATGTGGAGTCCAATTGTTGAACCAGGACCAGGTGTCTTACTTGCATATGGTTCACATATTGCTTAAAATCCTCTGTATAGCTCCTTATTCTTACATTTCCTTCAGCTTTAGATGTGTATGGAGCTATTAACATCACCAACTACGTCCAAAGTTCACTTATTGAATCACCAATTTCTTTCAGCTTGTTTCATAAAGAATGTGTTAAAAAAGCTAGATTAAAAGCATAAGGAAAAATGATGGACAGTTTTGATCTTTCCTATTTCATTTGGACTCGGATAAGCTAGCTAGGAATTATAGAGTGAAGCATCTCCATATTTCTTAGATCAAATGTCAGTATGATTCCCTCATTGTGGTAGCAATCACAATCCAAGATGCAAATCTAGTTGCTTTTCAAAAATGGCAGGATGTCTTTACTATGCTCCTTGATCCTAGTCTCCAGAAGAACTATAAAAAAAAGAAACAAGTAATATTTATGTAATAAAAAAAATCATTTGATGTTTATTAGGGATATTTAGCCTTCTATTATTCCAGGTAAGGATATTCTTCGTTACTTTTCTTGATGTTCTTTCAAAAATCTATTTAATTGTTAATATAATTGTGGTTACATTTTATTATTGTTTAATTATATAAAGTTTAGAAATAAATGTTTTATTATTAGTAAACGTAAATAAAAATTGATTATATTTTATTAAAATAAATAATTTAAAAAATTTAAAATTGAAAATAATCCTCACCAGTGAGGATTATGGATTATACTAAATCCTCCTATGCACAACGCCAAAGAAGCCAAAGTTGGATATGCAAGCAGGTGCACATTAATCGGAGGATTATGGATTACACCAAATCCTATGCACAACTCCAAAGAAGCCGCAGGTGCACATTAATCGGACGTCATATCTCACTTCCTTATCAACCCTGGAGTCTACAAGACGTAACACATAAATAGCCTTCTGCCGTAATTTAGATGCTAATCTTTTTGCTTCTGGAGCATCATAAATAAATATGTCGATAAGATTTGTTCAAAACATAGTTGGAAGTGATTAACTGAAACTGAATATCTGGAAAAAGTGCAAGAAAGCACTTCTCGGAGAATATTACTCAAACGAGGAAAAGTACAATTCATAACGTGAGTTAACGGAAAATAATAGATGGAGACTCGAAACTGGTAGTCCGTGTCCGTTTCCTCAGTTACTAACACAAGTTTCGCCTCATTCTAAGACAAGCGAACCAAACTGGTTAAAACTTTTAAAAGTACGCTCTCATCATTTTTTTTTCTTCGGCTTCTTTTATCTGCTCCTTTTTTATTATATATGTTAGTGTTTCTCGGCTTTTCTGTGGATCTCACCTCCACTCTCTGACTCTCTTTCTCAGACTCCGCTGCCGAATCTTACTTTTGCCCAGATTCAGGTAGAACATTATCCACATCGTTTCACAATCTTCACCATCTGGGTATTTACAAAATCGTCAAAGACATCACTTTCCCCTGTTTTAATATTGCACTTTATATGTTCTGTCAGGCTACATTTTTTTTCCTGCTATCACCTGGCTTTTTAGTATCAAATGCTCATTGTTGAAGGCTCAATTTGTGCTTCTTGTTATTGCTTGAATCTGGCAGTCACTCTTGCTTTCACTTTGTCATTTTCGTCATTTTTTCTCATTCTTTTTTTTTATTTGTTATATTTAGGATTTGTTTTTATTTTTATTTTTAACTTTGATTGCATTTCGTGCATGGTCACGCAGTGTCAAATCCAAATAGGAGCTGAGCGATGGCTACGGGTAATAGGAATCTAGAGAAGCTGGCATCGATTGATGCCCAGCTTAGGCTTTTGGTTCCTGGAAAAGTGAGTGAAGATGATAAATTAGTGGAGTATGACGCTCTGCTTCTGGATCGTTTTCTTGATATTCTTCAAGATTTGCATGGAGAGGATCTGAAGGAAACGGTATAGATACCAATTGCTTTCTTCTTTACTCATCCAATTTGCAGCGAACATTTGTTTCTTAACAACTTGGACAAGGACTTAAATTTGACGTAAAATTAATCAAACTAAAATTTTTTTGACGGGAGAGCCCATTAGGTGTGATGGGTATTCTTTTGTTGATCCTGGAGAAGATTATATTTTGCTGGTGAAAGGTGATATTTTTAGATGAAGTTCCATGCATGTCATCATTTTTGGATTATTATAAAATGACTACTGACTTGCTTTTTGAAATCGGTCTAATGAGCTAAGGCTATTCATGAATTTGCCATCAGGTTCAAGATTGCTATGAACTTTCCGCTGAGTACGAAGGGAGACATGACCCCAAAAAACTAGAGGAGCTTGGAAGTGTATTGACCAGTTTGGATCCAGGCGACTCCATTGTTATTGCCAAGTCTTTCTCACACATGCTTAACTTGGCGAACTTAGCCGAGGAAGTGCAAATTGCTTATCGTAGGCGTAATAAGTTGAAAAAAGGAGATTTTGCTGATGAGAATTCTGCAATCACCGAATCAGATATTGAGGAAACTTTTAAGAGACTCGTGGTGGATCTGAAGAAGTCTCCTGAAGAAGTTTTTGATGCATTAAAGAATCAGACAGTAGATCTTGTTTTGACTGCCCATCCTACTCAATCAGTGCGTAGATCCTTGCTTCAAAAGCATGCCAGGTTTGTTCTTCAGTTAGTTTTGTTTTATGACTTTATTTTCTTTTGTTGAGGATTTGTTGTAGCTAAACGTATGCATTTGTGGTTTTACTATGTAATGTGACAATATCTTCTGGTTTTGACGTCTTGTATTGCTGATTGGAATTGTCAAGGATACGGAACTGTTTGGCTCAGCTGTATGCAAAGGACATTACTCCTGATGACAAGCAGGAGCTTGATGAAGCTTTGCAGAGAGAGGTGACTCCAACCTCCTAAGGATTTTAGTTATCGGCATTTGAACTTATTCTTTTAAATTATTTAAAAATGTTATAATTTTCTCTTTTCCTATCAATACATATAGTGTTGGACTAGAAATTTGCATGTGAATTTACTTCTTAACCTTCTCTTAATGAGAGAACCTGTTTATTATCTAGTAAGAAAATTTGGTTCATATATATGTACGTGTCACTTACCTTCTAGAATTGTTGATTTATTTCCTGAGAGAAATGCGAAAACTTTTAAAGCTTTTTAATATGTTTATTAAACATGAGAGTGGAGAAAACTTTAGCATATTTGTATAGGCTAACATATAAACATATTCATACATGTTAAGAATACCTTGCTTGAGCGATTTGGTTAACTAATGTTTGTGTGGACCTTCTCTTCCTCATTTAGATTCAAGCTGCATTTCGTACTGATGAGATCCGAAGGACCCCTCCAACCCCCCAGGATGAGATGAGGGCAGGAATGAGCTACTTTCATGAGACAATCTGGAAGGGTGTCCCAAAGTTCTTGCGTCGTGTTGATACTGCTTTGAAGAATATTGGGATTAATGAACGAGTTCCATATAATGCTCCTCTTATTCAGTTTTCTTCATGGATGGGCGGTGATCGCGATGGTATGGTTTTCATGTTATGAATATATTCACTTAACCTTGAAAATGTGTCTTTGTGTCAGTATTTCAGTGGATATTAGTCCTTTAATTTAGCTTTGGGCCAACACAACTGAGGAGAGTCAATGCTACAGAAAAAGTGGAAAGCTCTCTCTTTGTCTCTCTCTCTCTCTGTGTGTGTGATTTATTGGCTATTGTATGAATTCAGGCAATCCAAGGGTTACCCCTGAGGTTACTAGGGATGTTTGCTTACTTGCTAGAATGATGGCAGCTAACCTGTACTATTCTCAAATCGAGGATCTAATGTTTGAGGTACTTGATTTCTGTTCTACTGGGATGTTTTCGAATATTTTTTATCATCTCCCTGAACCTTTATCTCTCTTCTTCCATTATTTTTTTGAGTGCAGTTATCCATGTGGCGTTGCAGTGATGAACTTCGTGTTCGTGCAGATGAATTGCACAGATCCTCAAAGAGAGATGCAAAGCATTACATAGGTATAGTAATTCTTATTTCAATTAATCTTCTTACGGAAGGATAACCAATATGTTTTTCTTTCTTCTTTCTTCATTTATTTAAAGATATAATAATAAATAAACTTGCCAGTTATCTTTCTGCAACAATCTGTCCCATTATGTTTGTGTTATGCCACAGCACCGGGTTGTCCATAATTGTAACTTATATCCTTTTCTTGCATCTATTCTTAAAAGTTATTGTGTTGTCATGTCATTCTGTCCAGCCCAAAACTAGAAGATGGCAACTAGGCCCGGTTCGGGTTGACAGGACCTCAGTGCCGATTTTTATGTGCAAAACCATGTTGTTTTGTTAAGAACGATGTCGTTTTGACATTTTTAAATTTTTTTAAAAATTGGGCTGGGCTGAATCTTAGTTACTTGAATTCCTTATTCATTGGGCAGAATTTTGGAAGCAAATTCCTTCAAGCGAACCCTATCGTGTAATTCTTGGTGACTTGAGGGACAAGCTTTATCAGACACGTGAACGTTCTCGTCAACTATTATCCAATGGGACCTCTGATATTCCTGAGGAGGCAACTTTCACCAACGTTGAGCAGGTATCCACATTTTCTGGGGCCTTTCATACTCCTTATAAGTTTTCTTGCATGGTAAACTATGTATGACCTGTTGAAATCCACCTGTCCATATGATACTGAACTTTCTTATTAAGACTAATAGCTCCCTTTGGCACAACACAAGCCAGGTAGTAGATCATTTCTTTTCTATCCTGCTATCATTTACTCAATGGGACCAATGAAAATTTTGTTAAATTCAAAATCTTTCTTCCTTTTTATCTGGGTTTCATTGCTCATTTATAAATCCTTCTATAGAAAGACAACTGCGGACCTTAAACTGTCAAATTGGAGGATCATAATCTTAGTGTAATGTGTCTCGGAATCACTTGGTTCTCAAATCAGCATGTTACATAATTTTAAGAGAAAATGTGTTCCCTGTTTCATCTGGATGTCTTATTTACGAATGAACTTTCCTATTGCAGTTCTTGGAACCTCTCGAGCTCTGTTATAGATCACTGTGCTCTTGTGGTGACCGGCCGATTGCTGATGGAAGCCTTCTAGATTTCTTGCGGCAAGTCTCCACTTTTGGACTTTCATTAGTGAGACTTGATATTAGACAAGAGTCTGATCGTCATACAGATGTTTTAGATGCCATAACAAAGCACTTGGAAATTGGCTCCTACCGAGAGTGGTCTGAAGAAAAGAGACAAGAATGGCTTCTATCTGAGCTCAGTGGAAAACGTCCACTTTTTGGCCCTGATCTTCCAAAAACTGAAGAAATAGCTGATGTGTTGGATACTTTTCATGTCATCGCTGAACTCCCTGCTGACAACTTTGGAGCATACATTATATCAATGGCAACTGCACCATCTGATGTTCTTGCTGTTGAGCTTCTGCAACGTGAATGTCATGTAAAACAGCCATTAAGAGTTGTTCCACTGTTTGAGAAGCTTGCAGATCTTGAGGCTGCTCCTGCTGCTTTGGCTCGACTCTTCTCAGTAGATTGGTATAGAAATCGTATCAATGGAAAGCAAGAAGTCATGATTGGGTACTCAGATTCTGGTAAAGATGCTGGAAGGCTCTCGGCAGCCTGGCAGTTATATAAGGCCCAAGAAGAGCTTATAAAGGTAGCTAAGCAATATGGTGTTAAGCTCACAATGTTCCATGGCCGTGGAGGGACTGTTGGAAGAGGAGGTGGTCCCACCCATCTTGCTATATTGTCTCAGCCACCAGACACTATCCATGGATCACTTCGTGTTACTGTTCAAGGTGAAGTCATTGAACAGTCATTTGGAGAGGAGCACTTGTGTTTTAGAACCCTTCAGCGTTTTACAGCTGCCACTCTTGAGCATGGCATGCATCCTCCAATTTCACCAAAACCAGAATGGCGTGCTCTATTAGATGAAATGGCTGTGATTGCTACGGAGGAATACCGTTCGATTGTTTTCAAGGAACCAAGATTTGTAGAGTATTTCCGCCTTGTAAGTTGAACATATGATATCTTGTTTATTAGTTCTTTTGGGTTTATGTTACCATAATGGTTATTTCCCTATGGTTGTAGGCCACACCAGAGTTGGAGTATGGTAGGATGAATATCGGAAGTCGTCCATCGAAACGAAAACCAAGTGGGGGCATTGAATCTCTCCGTGCAATCCCATGGATCTTTGCCTGGACTCAGACAAGGTTTCACCTCCCTGTATGGTTAGGATTTGGAGCAGCATTTAGACATGCCATTCAAAAGGACATCAGAAATCTCAATATGCTGCAGCAGATGTACAACGAATGGCCTTTCTTTAGGGTCACCATAGATTTAGTTGAAATGGTGTTTGCAAAGGGAGACCCTGGGATAGCTTCCTTATTTGACAAACTCCTTGTTTCTGAGGAACTATGGCCATTTGGTGATAAATTGAGGAGCAACTTTGAGGAAACTAAGGACCTTCTCCTCCAGGTAAAATTTTTGCAGTATTTGAACAGCTTCTAATATATATATGTAAATATGTATATGAGACTAGACTGGAAAAGATGTTCATCCACGTGAAAAATAGGTTGATTTCTTCAAATCTCCATGTCTACATTTAGGCGGATTTAAAGAATTGTAGAAAAGATTTACCAAGAAAATTTAGGATGAAGACGCTGTCAAACCAACATTGGACACAAAACTTCAAAATCTACTGCGTCTGGATTCGTAGCAGAATGCAGTGTTGTTATTCACAATATTATACTGTGCTTCACCTCGTGTAGCAACGTTTACCAGATCAATAACTTATATTTTCCTGCACAGAATTTTTGTCAGGTTTAGAACTGTCTTGAAAATTATTAAGCTAATACTTATTTCCATCTCAGATTGCTGGGCACAAAGATCTTCTTGAAGGAGATCCGTACCTGAAGCAAAGATTACGGCTGCGTGATTCATATATCACAACCCTTAATGTCTGCCAGGCATACACCCTTAAAAGGATACGAGATCCAAGCTACCATGTGAAGGTAAGGCCTCACATCTCTAAGGAGATTATGGAATCAAACAAACCAGCTAATGAACTCATTAAACTGAACCCCACAAGTGAGTATGCTCCTGGCTTGGAGGACACCCTCATCTTGACAATGAAGGGAATTGCTGCTGGCTTGCAGAATACCGGTTAAATGTTGGCTTCTCCTGGTGTTTTCTTTTTGCTCTTGTTTCCGTCTCCTTTTTCAGTTTCCCACAGGAATGCATCCCCCTTACATGGGCCGTTGATGCTGTCTACCGTAGGATCAAAATTATGGGTAACCCTTTTCAGTTGTATTATGCTTTTATGTTTTGGAAGGCCAATGGCGTTAGTTTAGGCCTTACAGAATTGCAACAAGGATGGAATATTTGCTTAATATTGCTGCAATGCAACAGTTGAATCCTAAATTGAGAATTTTTCGGTTGTACCCATAATAACTTTTGGATGCAGCAGCCTATCAACACAGGTATAAACAAAAGAGAGTTACAAATTCATCTTACCTAGAGTCATTAAATGTATGGTGGATTCGGTCTACCTTTTTTGATTAAGGATTTGGTGTACCGGAAAATCGCCATTGTGCGTTATGTTTGATTGCTTCACGTTTTGTTTACTGTGGACTGTATTGAGAAATAAAAAATGAAGAGAACCGTTAAGAGAGCTGTTGTGCATCGCATATGGAACTTGATTTCTTTTTGGTTCAAAATGAAGAATTACAATAAGAGAGAAGCAATCGCATTGCACGTAAAAAGCTGGGGAAAGAATATGTATAGATATAAACTGGTTTCAGTTACTAGATCTCAAGAGTTTACGTAGAATTCTCAACCCAGTTTTGAAAACTACAACCATACTACAATTTCAAGACTTTTTTTTTTTTTTGGTAATTCAGAAGGTATATAAATAATTAGTAGTTACGTACAACTTGAGATTGTCCAAACTGCAATTTCTTGTTCAAATCCGAAAACTAACTTACAAAAGAGCATCATGAGCCCTACAAATTTTCCTTCAATCAACGCCACGTAGCTTGTGTCCCCTTGGTTTCCCAACTATTTTTGCAATGCTCAATGGAAAATGAGGCTATTTCTGCATCTGCTGATCTTCCTTTTATAGTTGTCAAGGAAGGATTAAACCTCCTCTTTACCACTGATATGTCAAGAAGAAAACCTGCAAAAATGTCATTAAGAATAAAACACTCACACATTTTACCTTCTCTCGGTATTTGAGAGAAGATGCTCTATAACTTGAAAGATTACTCGCGAGATAAAACTCCCTACATCCAACGCTTCCTCTTTGAAGGTTTGAAGGTTTCGTTCATACCGTAGATTATACACAACTACGGACAAGATAATGCAGAAGGTATTTATGTTACAGTGGTTGGAGGGTGGGGATAGGTTAACCCATAGTAATATGGATTGTGGATCGGTGAGTTCAGGATGGCTAATTTGGAAATGGTTTAGAGTTTTGACCATACTGCTCCTGAGAAAGAGCAATGAAAGAATAAATAATCGATAATCTCAGAGGCCAAAACACACAAAGATCAACGGTTTGGGATATGGAGGTATATTAATTTATCCTTAGTCTACAATTTGTTCAGAAAGGCCAACCATAAGATGAAGGAATACCTAGGACTATTCGCCTTATGTCATACTAATGGATACCAAGGAACCATCGGAGTTGTCGGTCTTATTAGAATGTATGCTAAAACATTGGTATACTGCTTAAAAGGGCTTGCTAGCCATTCTAAACTATCTTCACATGAAGAATCTGGGTCATAAAGTAGAGGTTCTAGATTGCTAATAGACCCCACATTTGTATCTTGCCAGCTCCATTTATTGTTCCAGATAACTTCCAATACTCTGGCATTCATGGGAAGATCCGACCCATTGATCAATCGAGGAGTCGAGTGAGCCATCAAGATATTTCTTGGATGTCAAGGATCTTGCTATAAAAAAGTAGAGTTACCATTTCCAATTCTAAATCTACATTGGTTCCTAATTTGGTCTCTAATCGACAAGATCTTCCTTTAACTCCACGAACTTTCATCACAGGCGGTGCATCCTTACAGACGATATGATGTCATCACAGACAATGTAACGTCATTATAGACGATACATCTCTACAGACGATACATCCTTACAGACGATATGACGTCATCACAGACGATATGACATCATTACAGTCGATACGTCTCTATAGACGATACATCCTTACAGTCAATATAACGTCATCACAGACAAAGTGAAATCATCACAGACGATACGTCTCTGCAGACGATACCACTTGATACTCCTAAGTATCTCCCATTCTAAGGACCATAACTTTGAACTCTAATGTCCAAAAATTTCCTACCATAAACCGTTGGAAAGCTAGAAGAAAGACTTACAACTTTCTAAAAGGCACATTTGCCTAAATCAACCTAGGTTAATAATCCAGATCTTTCCCTGACTTTTGAACACGAACTTTTTCCTTATGCAAACTTAAAAATGCAATGTATAAACTTGAGAGGAAGTCATGAGCAAAAATGCAATCTTATCTCATTTGCATCAAAAGATAAGAGTTTTACAAAGCTTTAGTTGGCATTTTAAGCCGCAAATACATTAGCATCTCAAAATCCCAAAATACAAAAGATACATGAATCATGAGTTGCTCAAAATGCAATTAAAGCCTTGCTTTACAAGATTTGTTTCAAATACAAAATAATCAAAGATTGGAGTGATGCCTTGAGCCTTGACTACTCGATATCTACCTGGATATGGGGAGGAGAATGGGGGTGAGCTAAAAGCCCGTAGGTAATAATTTTATAATTGGTAACAAGTAAAACCATTTATAATATCATTTTTCAATGCAGAAATTCACTTTTATGCAAAATGTGTATGCATCATGCTATCAACTTATCATGAACATATAACATATCAAAACAGTTTAGGTAGATCTATAAATATGACGCACTACACATTTTCACATAATGGTCCTGTGTAGCCGTAAACTTGAGGGAGTTCATGAAGGAGTTCCATGCCACTAGCGAGCAAGTGGGAGAAGCCTATAACTTGGTCAACATGCACGTGAAATTCTTGAGGGACTACCACAAACCCGCATAACACATATTTCATGAACTGAAAATAGTTTGCCCAAAATGGCAAATTCTTAGAAAACTTGTGTTTCATGAGCATAAAATATTTCATATGCGTTTCCAAAACTTGATTTCTTAAACTTGCTATTCTTTTAAAAATCATTTCCATCATTTAATTCATCAACAATTAACACAATTTGTATACAACCATGTAACACAATCTTACAACATTTAAAAAGCAATAAATAAATGCACATGAATAAGGTAGTTGAAAATCATTTCTTAAAAGAAACTTTAATGGCTCATTACTTAATTATAAAAGTGAAACCCACCTTAAATTTTCTTGCTTATAACTTGCTCAAATATGCCTGTCCTCTTGCTTTTCTTGTCTTTCTTGATTCCTTTTTTATAGACAAAAATCCCAAGTTCAAATGGGTTGCAAAATTGAAGATCCACAAAATACATTACTAAAATTGCTCCTTGAGTACCTAAACCCATGTATTTTATAAGCTCTTTGAACCAAAACTCTTTCAAAATCCAAAGCATTAAAAATGCTCTTACCTTAAATCTTCACCAAATGAAGAAATGTTTAGTTTAAAAGAAAGCTCTTGTTTTCCTCTACCTTTTTTCCTTTTTGAACAACCTCAAAATCACTCTTTAAGACTAAGAAAAAAAAAACCTAGCATAACTCTCATCTTTCTCTTCTTTTTCTCTTTTGACGTGCTTCTCTCTTCTCTCTTTTCTTCAATAACGTTTTTGGCTTCTTAAATGCAAGCCAACAATTTTCTCTTCCCATTTTGCCCTTCTGTCAATGCCTTAAGGTTTCTAAACTTATGTGACTTACCAAATTTGCCATTACTCACTCTTACTACTTTAATGATTCAATTCCCTTAACTTATGTCATAATATCTTACCCGCGTTAACAATCTAATTAATCCTAAATATTAATCTTTCAAAACCTCAACATTAATTTAAATCATGCCTAATAATAAAAATTTTTGGGGGCCAACAATAACCAACTGCATTATAAACTATTTGAACGTAAGAATTTTTAGTAATATCCATATTATTTGTTTTAAATCCAATACCCCCTTCAAACCCATTCACATTATTGACGAGTTTACTTCATTTCCCCTTGAGGTGCTACAAATGAATGGCTTCCCATGTCGTGTCCACTCAAAATAATTTGGAACAAACCTTTCTTAACAAATGGACATTTACTTCATCAATAGGAAGAAAAAAATATGTTTGTACTGTTACATGGACATCTGATCTTTGGACCATCTATATATGCAGGTTGAGAACATGCATAGTCAATAAAAGCTTCAACCCCTTAACAAAATCAGGATTAATGAAACCATCAGATGTTAATCGTCTATACTGTTAAGTCAATAAGACCACTTTTATTAATTTTGGTGACAATAAAATAATAATAATCTTAAAAATGAATGAACTGTGTTGATAAGTTTGTTAAGTGTGCAGAAAAATTTAAGTTTCACTTAGTCATCCCAGACGACATGTCATCACAGATAAAACACAAAACACAGACGAAGTGCAAAACACAAACTAAGTGTAAAACAGAGGCAAAGTGCAAAACACAGACGAAGTGACAAAAATTAGACGATACAAAGAAGAAGATACTCTAGAACGTCAGACAGTTAGTTAGTTAGAGTTAGTTACAGAACTCAACTAAATAACGGTTTCTAGAAGAAACAAGAAGCAGTTTCTTAAGAAGCAGTTGGAGATTTAGGCTATAAATATTAGTCCTAGTCGAAGAATGAAAAAACTCTTTGTTTTACTTAGAAAAAATTCTGTATTCAAAGTGCGAAACAAGAGAGCAAATACTACTGCAGCGAAAAGCTCACAATATCTTTCTAGTGAGAGAAAGAAAACGCTAGAGCCTGGAGAGGCTAAGATAGCAGAAAGAATACTTTGTGAAAGAGAGCTGAAGAGGCTCTAGAAGGGAAGAAAGAATACTTATTAAGTTGACTAACGTTTGGGGTGAACCAATATAAAATCGCGGCGTCTATTCTCTATCCTTACACTTTATTTTTGCTTGTTGTTAGACGAGTTGATAAAAATTAATTATGATTCAAATACATATCAACTTTAGTAAAGTATCTTTAGTATTCATCTGGTAGTTGAAAAGATTTTCAAGAAATATCAAAACATTTATATTTTCAGAAAGAATACACAATTTAACCCTCCTTCTTGTGTATTTTGTATACTTTACGTGATTTCCATATTAACAAGTGATTTACTTCAGTTGGTATCAGAGCTCAATTTCCAAGAACCAGGACAAAGATCTATGGCTGAATCATATGTTTTTATAGCTGGAGGTGTCTCGGTCACAAGACCTCCTGCGCTCAATAGTGAGGATTATCATTATTGGAAGGACAGGATGTAGCTCTTTATAGAATCCACTCATATTCGTCTTTGGGATATTATTGAGAATGAACCATACACACCAATAGACAATGAAGGCAGTATCATTCCTTGTATCGGATGGTTAGCCGATTAAAAAGCTCGATTTCAATTAAACTCAAAAGCCAAGTTCTTTCTGAGTTGTGTTATAAGTAGAAGTGAATATGATAAAGTTCATGGATGTGAAACTGCAAAGGAAATATGAAACACTTTATCCATTGCACATGAAGGTACAAATCAGGTGAAAGAGTCCAAGATCAGTATTCTTGTACGTCAGTATGAACTGTTCAAGATGAAAGAGGATGAGTTTATTGATCAGATATTTGGACGATTTCAAACTATCGTTAATGGACTTAAAGCTCTTGGGAGAATCTTTGATAATCAAGACAATGTCAGAAAAATTCTTAGAAGTCTGCCTAAAAGATGGAGACCTAAAGTTACAGCAATGCAAGAAGCCAGGGACTTAAGCAAATTGAAGCTAGATGAATTGCTTGGTTCTTTGAAGATACATGAAGTAAAGCTTGATGCAGAGGATAAACCTAGAAGATGCAAATCTATAGAATTAAAGGCTGGTCAGAAGAATCAAAAGATCCAGAGAAATAAAAGTTCATCTTCAAACGCATTAAAGATTGAAGAAATCAAGAATGATGACGCCTGTGAATCTGATCAAGATTCAAGTGAAGATGATGATAAACTATCCTTCATTTCAAGAAAGATTAGGAGGATGTGGAAAAAGAAAGCAAAGGGAAATAAAGATTTTTCTTTTAAGAAAAATAGCAAAGACAAAGTCAAGAATGAGAAAACTTCTATCATTTGTTATGAGTGCAACAAACTAGGACACTACAAGTCTGAATGTCTGTTGCTTAGAAGAAAATAGAAGAAAAGTGAAGAAAACAAAAGATCATTATAGCAACTTGAGAAGATTTGGATTCCTCTGAACCTGATTTCGATTTAGAAGCATCAGTACAAGGAAATATATGCTTAGTAGCTGAAAAAGAATGCGACGATGAGATCTCCTTTCTTGGAAAAAGGAACCAGCATCAATGGTACTTGGACAATAGATGCTCGCGACATATGATAGGAAGAAGGTCTACGTTCCTAGACCTCCAAAATAAGCAAGGAGAATCAGTAACTTTTGGAGGCAACCAGCAGGGCAAAATAGTTGGAATCGGCGAAGTTAGTAAAGATTCATTTGCATCTATTGATAATGTTCTGCTATTTGAAGGTTTAAAGCATAATTTAATTAGTGAAAGTCAATTATGTGATTCAGGCTTTAGTAGAGGTCAAGTAGATAAGACTCTGTTTAGAAAATGTATTAAAAATGATTTCATCGTAGTATAGATATATGTAGATGATATTATTTTTGGTGCAACTTCTAAGAAGCTATGTTCAAGTTTTGAAAATTTGATGAAAAGTGAACTTGAAATGAGTATGACAAGTGAATTAAAATTCTTACTTGGTTTACAAATTAAGCAAACCGAAGAAAAGATTTTTATTCATCAATAGAAATATATCAAAGAATTATTGGTCAAATATAAAATGGAAAAGGTGAAACCTATGTCAACTCCTATGCATCCTTCAAACCTTTTATCTAAGGAAAAAGTAGGTAAGAAGGTTGATCAAACTCTTTTAAGAGAAATTATTGGTTCTCTACTTTACCTTACAACAAGCAGACCTGATATATTGTTTAGTGTTTGTGTGTAAGATTTCAAGCAGATCCTAGAGAATCTCATTATATTACTGTTAAAAGAATATTGAGATACTTGTTAAGTTCTACTGATCTTTGCTTAATGTATAAGAAAGGTAAAGATTTCAGGTTAATTGGCTATTGTGATGCTGATTACGCTAGAGATAGGATTGATAGGAAGAGTACAAGTGGAGGTTGTCACTTCCTTGGTCATAATCTAGTTTTTTGGTTAAGTAAGAGGCAAAGTTCAATTGCTTTATCTACTGCAGAAGCTGAATATATGTCAGCTGCAAGTAGTTGTTCACAAACGTTATGGATTAAGTATCAGTTAGAAGTTTACTCCATACAAGAAGAACAAATTCCAATCTTCTATGACAACACAAGTGCTATCATTCTATCAAAGAATCCAATACAACACTCGAGGGTAAAGCTAATTGAAGTTAGACATCCTTTTCTACAAGACTATGTAAAGAGGAGAATCATCAGTCTATAATTTGTTGAGACAAATCATCAATAGGCAGATATATTCACTAAGCCTTTGAGTGAAGATAGATTCAAAAAAATCAGATGGAACTTGAATATGGTAATGTTGAATGACCAATCGTCTGACATGTCATAACCTAGATGATTCACAAGAGAAGAAGATAAAAGTCGTAAGTTTTCAAGTAAACAGTAACGGTAAGTCATAGACGGTAACTTTTCAAGAGTAGGTATTAGAGGGACACCTTCTCAAGATTATAGAATACCTCTCACTCTAAAATATTCCTGAAATACTTTGAAATATACTTTTTTAGTGTTCTTAACCAAGACGATTCATCACTCTGTTCTTAGCTTCAAGTTCTTTCGTTTCATATTCTTATCTTCAGATACTAACATCGTTACTTTGAGCAAAATACATTTATGTATTTAGTCTTTATTGATTACATATCACAAATGGAGCAATCTATTATCTATGGGAGATATGTTGATTTCATCTCCTTGAAGCAAAATCAAATGGACATTGAACCAGAAATTGAAGCAGTTGGATGGAAAAATTCTTTAAGGTTCGTGAAACAGTTTATTTGAATGAATTATATGAGTTTTGGAAGAATGCAAAGGTGGTAGACGACACCTTAGTATCAATGGTAGATATATTGTCAGTTATCGTGACATTAGATTTAATCAAGAAAGTTAATGAGTGTCCATTTATTGGAGCAAAGCTATCTCATAATACAAAATGGATGACTCAAGGCTGTGTAGATAAAGCACACATCAATTGACAACTATATGGAAGTAGTGGCACAAGAGACAAGAAGGTGTCAGCTCTTGTTCCGAAGGCTAGGATTCTACATTCTCTACTTTTTCATTGTGTTATACCAAGATCGGGCTCGAAGCACGTTGTGACAATGATCGATGAACAATGTTTGTTTCATCTACTCAATCATCAAGCTATTAATCTTTCGTACTTAATTTTGAAGTACATGATAAAGTCAAAAAGAGATTCTAGCTCTTTACTGTATGGTATGATGTTAACAAGAATTTTTAGAGACTCTGGAATCCTTCTTGATAGAGGGAACGAGATGAAGATGGATGTGAAAAGCATTATTAATGCAACCACTATTAGCAGAATGGGATTAAAGATTGAAGACAAGGCGGATATAGGTTTTATGCCGAAGGCTAGGTCTGAGGGGGAGCATTTAGTGAGATGGATCAGGAGTGAACATGTTATACCTGCAAGAAAGACAAAACCTCAACCCACAGGGAGAATATCTACAGAAGGAAAGATAGGGAAATCGTTAGATGTATCAATAAAAGCTAAGACGATTTCACAGAGAGAAGAAAGCCAGGTTATCCAATCAACACAATAAGTGTCATTGAAGAGAAAGAGAGAGACACTTCATTTAGAAAAATCTAAACAATCAAGGTCACCAAGACTATTGACCTTACGTCAATAAGAACAGAAGAAACATAAAGATTTGACTCTTGGCAAAGATTCTGAAAAGCCAGAGAAAGCACATCAAGCTACTAGATCAATGGTTTCAATTTTACACAGTCAACTAGCAAAATCATCTAAAGAGACAGAAATTAAGAAGAAATTAGTGTTTGAGAGGAAGAAGCCTCAATAACAAATTTCTTCTAAACTGGCAGAAGAATAAAAGAATCAGAAGCTTAGTTAGTGAAAGAGTTCTTCATCTGATGTTCAACAAAAGACAAAGACAGTTGAACACCAATTGGCACGTTACAATGTTTCTCAACCTATCAACAAGAAGGATTTGAGAATGAAGGTTATAGAAGAATCGGTACCTGTTTGAAGCAGAAACTCAGTTATTATAAGAGAACCTTCGAAAAAGTTAGTCAAGCTACAACTTGACCCTATACTGATCAATGATCATTCAATGCATCTTTTAAATCATGAAGAAAGAAGACTATATGGTATTCTGCGAGTTGAAATGACAGAACCATATCCAATGAAGATGTCAAAGGATCGGTATGCAATTTATCCCATTATAATCAGAACGTTGACCAAAATTGTGCCAGATAGACAACCGAGATCTTCAAACCTTATGAAAAATGAAGAAAAAGGGAAAAAGAAGTTGTTCCCTGAAGGAAATGAAGATGATCTTACAGAAGATCAGATTTAAGCAGCTGTGAAGGACATAGATGATGCATGAAATGCAGCGTAACCTGGAGGTATCTATTTTCTACATTATATCTCAAAACTATCAGGAAGTCAGTTTGGAGTTTCCATCACAGATGCAAACTTCAAGGTAGTTGGAAAAGTGACAAAAGGACAGTACAAAACTATTATGGTTGAAGATATCAATTTCAACTTAGAGACCTTTGTGCATTTGATCATACATCTTAGATCTTTAAGTTTCATATCGTCAATTAAAGAAGTGTTACACCATCTTGGACAACCAATTCCTAAACTACCTATACTTGATGATCTTGATCTCCCACAAGGAAAACAAACCTTCAAAACTCCTACAATCAAAATCATATATTTGAAGTAAATCACGCGTTAGTATAGACTTAACATTCAATATACATAATACACAAGAAGGGGCGTTGAATTGTGTATTTTTTTCGTGAAATACAAATCCCCTTTTCAATTTCTTTGAAAACTTGCTTTTTCTAAACTATTAAGTAAGAATATCACGATGTATTGCAATTAACTTCTAAGTACTTGTATAAACTATAGAAATTAAAAGTCGAGGGTTAGAGAGTAGAAGTCGACACAACAATTTTATCCTGGTTCACCACAAATCGTGGGCTACGTCCAATCCTCAGAATCCTTTATGATATTTTACTATTCTTCTAAAAAATATGAGTATTCTTTTCTTTGAGCCTCTTCAGGCTTCTTACAGTAAGAATTATTTTCCTTACTTAGCCTCTTCAGGCTCTCAACTTTTCTTCTCTCTTACAGAGCAATATTGCGATCTTTGTTACAGACAATAATATCTCTAGAGTTTAGCACAATGAATACAGTGTTTCTCATAGTCACTAACTTTTAAAATCTCTAACCTTTTTAGTATTCGACTCTAACTTATATTTATAGCCTTCGTCTTCAACTGCTTCTTGATAACTATTTCTTTCTTCTTGTTTCTTGATCTTTGAAGAAATATTTATTCAGTTGAGTTCTGTAACTAACTCAAACTGGTTAACCATCTGACGTAGTATCGGGTCTTCGTCTTATTTTTTATGTCGTCTTACTTTCTCTTTTGCTTCGTCTTATTTTAATTCATCTCATTTTCGCTTCCGCTTTGTCTTAGTTTGCTTCCACTTTGTCTTAGTTTCTTCCGTCTTATTTTCACTTCCGTTTCCTCTTAGTTTGCTTCCTCTTAGTTTGCTTCCGCTTCGTCTTAGTTTCTTTCGTCTCACTTTTGCTTCCGCTTTGTCTTACTTTCTTTCGTCTCATTTTCGCTTCCGCTTCATCTTAGTTTGCTTCCACTTTGTCTTACTTTCTTTTCCGCTTCATCTGATTTTCTTTCGTCTTATTTTCTACCATTGCTTTTGCTTCGTCTCACTTTTCTAATATTATTATTATTTGATTTTCATCAAAATTATTAATCATGAAGTCATTTTGACTTAACAAGATTTAGACGTTTTACCTTCAGAACCATCTGTTGTTAAAAACTTCCATCCACGGAGTGAAACACAACGAGATTCTACTATTGTTTTGGAGGAAGCTAGTCGTACACAACAAGAAATTCATGAAGCTATAGTAAAAGAAATTGAGGAAATTCATACTAAGGTTGATAACCTGAGTGACTCAGTGGGTGGTCTTCATGAGGAAGTAGCATATCTACGGGTTACTATTGAACAAGACCTCAAGATGATCTGCACTGATATGCAACATATGTTTTCTAAAATTATGAAGCGTCTTCATTGAAATTTTTGATTAATAACAAATAGGGGGAGAAGAGAAGAAGAAAGAAAACATATGGCGAGACAAGAAGAGAAGATAGAAAAGTAGACAAGTTATATCATATATGTATTTCATATATGCATGTGCATTTCTTATATTTTGTTATCTAATTATTCATTTAAATAATATTCGTTTATTCATCTGAATTTTATTTTATCTTTCTAAAATTATGATTATTTGTTATCATCAAAAAGGGAGAGATTGTTAAGTCAAGAAGACTTCACTTCTATTAATTTTAGTGACAATCAAATAATAATAATCTTAGAAATGAATGAATTGTTTTGATAAGTTTGTTAAGTATGCAGAAAAACGTAAGTTTCACTTAGTCATCCCAGGCGACACGTCATCACAGACGAAGCACAAAACATAGACGAAGCGCAAAACACAAACGAAGCGTAAACACAAACAAAAGGCAAAACACCGACGAAGCACAAAACACAGACGAAGCGAAAAAACAGACAATACAAAGAAGAAGATACTCTAGAACGTCAGACAGTTAGTTAGTTGGAGTTAGTTACAGAATTCAACTAAATAACGGTTTCTAGAAGAAACAAGAAGCAGTTGGAGATTTAGGCTATAAATATTAGTTTAGTCGAAGATTGAAACAACTTTTTGTTTTACTTAGAAAAAAATCTGTATTCAAAGTGCGAAATAAGAGAGCAAATACTACTGTAACGAAAAGCTCACAATACCTTTCTAATGAGAGAAAGAAAAGGCTAGAGCCTGGAGAGGCTAAGATAGCAGAAAGAATACTTTGTGAAAGAGATTTGAAGAGGCTCTGGAAGAGAAGAAAGAATAATTGTAAAGTTGAAGAGCATAGTGAAATCTCAGATGAACTCTGAGGACTGGGTGACCCATTATAAAATTGTGGCGTCTATTCTCTAGCCTTATACTTTATTTTTCTTGTTGTTAGACGAGTAGATAAAAATTACTTGCTATTCAAATGCGTATCAACTTTATTAAAGTATCTTTAGTATTCATTTGATAGTTGAAAACATTTTCAAGAAATATCAAAAGATTTATATTCTCGAAAAGAATACACAATTCAGCCTCCCTTTTGTGTATTTTGTATACTTTACGTGATTCCTATATTAACAAGTGATTTACTTCATATACATCCAAGGTTTATCAACATTACTCGTTTATGCAAAACTGTTATTTAAAAAAGTTATTTCATAGTTAGATATAATAATCATTATGGTAGTATCCATATTAATCTTACAGAATATTTAATCTTTACTTTACATATCATTAGATTCCTCATTTCCACTAAGTTTTCACAAGTCTTTGATCATTTCCCCTGCAAATTGAAACCAACCTATCCCACCATATGATTTCAAAATTATAAAACTTTAGTAATTGGACGATCACAACTAATTCCACTTTAGTGATTGGACAATCACCACATTCTAAGTCATAAGAACTTTACTACTTTATAGAAGAATTTGCAAGGAAAGATAGGGCTTTGATCTTTATTATCCTTAATATATCTTAATATCCTGTAAGCAACCTATAAATGAACTGTTCTTGGCTTATCGATATATTGACTTAATTGATGGATAACATATATGAGTATCAGTCAAATAAAGCAATTTGCTAACCAATATCCTGTAAGAAGTTACATTAAGAAGTAAAAAAAATGCACGTACATATGATTTTTCTAACTTTATATTAAAATAAAAGAAGTGGAAATTAGTTTACAATAAATAAAATCAGTTTCCTCAAAAATATCAAAAGCACATTTTTTGCTTACATATATTAATTCCAACACTAGATTGAGCAATCACATTGAAGTTAAAGTCTTTACGTTTGAATTAATCACCTACAAGTTCACTTCCAAAGTTTGATTTTAAATAAACATTATGGTACATGACATTGTTTACACTTGTGAATCGAGAAACCAAGTTCTCGTTGTGACTCCTAAGTTCATGAAAATTTTCACCTATAAGCCTTATGGGGGCTACATCACGGGTTTCTAGCCTATATACTATCCTAGGGGTTTATTATGCAAAGAATTATCATGTTAATTATGTGCATTTCTTATGTTAATACTAAGTTTGAATTAATCACATTGAAGTTCAAGTCTTTTGATAGGTGATTAATTGATTATGAAATTATTTTGTAACACTTAGCGACTATTAACATGAAATTGCTTAAGATACTCACTTTGACTCATATGTGATTTTAGGTACAATTTGGAAGCAAAAAAGTTAAAGTGAGTCAAAAGCTCTATATTTTGGCCGTTTTCTGAAGATTAATTTTCACTTGTCTTCATGGACCAAGAAGAAGAAAATTAGAAGACAAGAAAAATGGAACAAAAAGAAGAAGAATTATAGAAAGCATGCAACATGTACATGTTTTTGCTATGCCAAATCATAAATTTAATGGAGTAGTAAAATGGTAGCAGTCTATGAAGAAAACACCAGCATTTGGACAAGCAAGGAAAATGTTGAAACGACAATGCAGTAGGTGGACAACTAGCCAAGTAAAACGATAGCGTAAAAATGAGAGATGAGAATACCAAAACACAGAAGTTGTGCGTTCAACAGAGGAGGTTCGTAGGTTTTAATAAGTGACACTGTAGATGGACCAAGTGTGAAAATTAAATCAAGATAGAACAATAGCTGGCGAGAGAGAATAGAAGGGAGACGCTATAGGGGTTTTGGTGGGACATTTTCAAAGGGGCAAAGCTATGATCATTTGGAGACCCATAGAGGGGTAACATCCCAATGCTAATTTGGAGGTGACATCGATGCCGACAACCCAGGTTAAGTGTATTTCTTTGTTTTAGTTGTTTCTTTCTATCATTAGGAATTGATTATGATATCTTGTGTTGATTGGATTGGGTATTGTGAAAAGATGATTTTAATATGCTCATTGAATCGTTATTTGCAAACCCATTGCTAGAATTTCAATATAATTCGTAATCGTTATGTTGGATCTCATGTGTAGCGACTAATGATTCGTAATCATCAGCGATAACATAACCTAGGATAAATGACGCATCGTATGTGGTTGTTGCCTTGATTAATCGGTTTTCCTAATTCGTAATATTATTGCCTAATTGAATCTATAGATCATATCCTAGGTTATTCAATTGTTAGATTTAATTAATGATCATATTTTGATTAAACAAAACCTAAGGAAAATCTCGGGTTAATTATTAACCCACAATTAATAGTTGCTATGAGAGGTTTGAGAACAACAAATCAATGAAATATGTTTAATTAGGGTGTAGGTTGAGATTAAACCAAAGAACCAGGTCCTTACTGAATTCCCCACTTTTATCATTTTTTGCATGATTTCTTTAATTTGTTTTTATTAGTCTAGTTTCATTTTATTTTCTAAATCCAAAACCCCCTTAACCTAAAGACTAATTAATTTCATTTCAACAACTTTACACATACTCTTTGTGGGATCGACCTAGACTCACCACTATTATAGTAACACTCTAGTTTTTATTTTGATTAGCGTTATAACACGTGGTCAATTTTGGAGTCGTTATAAGGGAGGGCGGTGTTTTAGTTTTTATTTGTGATTTTAATTAGTGTTTTGTATATATTTATTCGTAATTAGTTACTTTTCAATTATTTAGTGATCGTTTCATTTTTTTCTATTTTGTGTTTGTGATAAATAAAAAAAATTTCATGGATGAAAGTAATTTTTTCTTTAACTCTTACTCTCAATCCTATAACTAAGATTGGACTGATCAACCTAAATTTGGTTATGAATGAGATAACCATCAGAATTACTTCTATCATAGTTTGCAGGACATATAACAATTCCCGTGTGGACCACAAGCTTCTTGTCACAACTCAGGTATGCCTCTGGATGACTTTATCAAGACTTGTAATGCTGGCCATCTTCAATTTCAACAGGAGATGTAGCAGCTTCAAGAGAGTACACAACAAACCCAACAAGATATCCAACAATTCCAACAGGATGAAAGGCAATCTTGGTCTAGTTTCCAAGATTCGAAGAGCCAACAAAACTCAAGTATATCTCTGGAAGAATTGATGAATGTTGTGAGTGCTAACAATCTCCAATTTCACAGAGCCAGGAAATGAGGCATATAACGTCTAGAAACTAGAAAGCCACTGCCCCAGTAGTAGAATAATCGTCATATGATGATATGGTATGAGATACTTAAATGATTGGCTTAGTGTAAGTGGGAGATTGTTGTTTTATACCTATAGCCAATTGCTTTGGTTGCAGTTTAGTGACAAATTATTTAAAGACATTCTTTATCTTATACATATTTAGATGTATATGATAAAGTCCATGGGATAATTGTACATTGCAAATGAAATTATAATGAGATTATAATTAAGAGATTCATATTGCATTTATGTATTATTCCTAAATGTTCCTAGTCATTATTCTATTAAGATTGGACGTTAATAAAACGTAAAAAGACTAGCACACATTTTGTTTTTCCTTATGAAGGAAGTAGTTGATATTATAGGCTAAAGTATAGAGATATTTAAACAAACGTGCAGGTACTTGCTAGAGAACAATTTCACTGAACAAACCCAATATGAGAAACCCATTTGAAACATTACTTGTATGCCTATGAAATTCTCATTGTGATGATTGTATAAGTGATCTTTTGACTTGAGATCATCAAGTTATCTTATATGGGGATTGCTATGTTTTGACACTACTTATGATCTATTTAATCATAGTTCATTTAATCGGTAGTCATTAGATGTAGCATGAGCTTTATGGAGATAATTGAGTGATCAAGATAAGATTCATCACCTTAAAGTAATTAGGGAGAATGTTTCGTTGTTCTCGATTAGTATTAATTTAAGAAATTCTTGGCCAAGGTGAAATGTTGTTTCGTTAAATAGTTTACAAATGTCATTAATTGAATCGATAGCTAATGGTGGACAACTAATATGATTAGACTCAAAATAGAGTAGACATTAATTTCATACCCTATGTCTAATTGGAATATTGTATGATGAAAGGATTGAATTATACGAAAAATTATTTACAGAAAGGTTAGTCAAAACCACTTTGACATTCCTAAATATTTTGGTGGTTATGATGCATTGCTAGATGTCAATCTTGATCTATGATTATAAATTGTTTAATTGGAGAACTAAAGATAAATTAAAAGAAGTTTTAATTTATCTAATTTTAATTCAAATTAGATTTTATAATCATTGCCAACATATTTGAGAACCTAATAGGTCTCATATATAGAATGGGTTAAAGAGAGCAAAGTTAATTTAATCAAGTTAAAGTTGATTGTAAAGTTTGAGAAACTTTATGATTAAATATGAGATATTTAATAAATAAAGATCAATATGAGATATTAAATCTTATATGGACATAATTGGTATTTAATTAGATTTATTTGTAATTCTAATTAAAGTTTAATTGAAATTAAAATTTAATTTCAATTAAATTATTAAAATGTCCAATGCTTATTATAAATATGCTTAAGCTCTATGGAGCTAACACTTCTTGCTTAACCCTCTCTATAAGAGTTACAAAGTTCTCTCAACCTGTTTTGTGCATACCATTAGAGGCCTGATACTTGTGCGGCTACGGTGGTTAAGACGGTTCAATTTCGGGAACAGTTCGAAGGATAAGACAAGATAAAGATTAAGCTTTAAAATAACGTACAAATTAAGTTTCGGCTTTATTATGATTTGTATTAATCATTTTATAGAATTAAATAAATCTTGATTTTTGGGAAATCAAAAATCACAAAAAAAATTCATGATTATTCTGCTGTGGTCAGGATCAGATCTCAACCCGGTTTTCCAATATGTAATGTTTAGATACTAATATATGAAGTAGATACCAGGAACTAGCTGGTGTTACTAGGATACGCAATGGATGTGAGAAATTTGAGAGGACATTGGCTACTTATTTTATGCATGCATACTAGACAGAGAATAAGAAACGTGAGGATTTAAGTTGACGGAGAGTTCAGTATCTTTGACCATAAGTTGACGGAAGAGGATCATACAGGTATAAATCCATACAAGCATGCAACTTTTTCGTGGAAGTAGCCTCTGTAATTGGGTTAGGTATTTCTGAACTAAGTTGCCGTCCTTGAAGATTTAATTACAGGAAAAGCACTAGCTATTTCATTGTTCATTGGTAAGATATGAAAAGTGCTGCCCTAGTAAACCTTTCAAGCGATTATCGATGACACTGTTTTGTGGCCGTGATTACTTATTCGTGTAAGCTTCATTTCAGTACAAATTTGACTACAAATATGACGAGGAAAAAGAAGCCTGATTTGGTATTCCAACTTTAATTTCAGATGAATCTTTATCGCTAAGCTTTTGTTTTGTCAAGTGAACTTTAAAATTTTCGTAAACTGTCTTTTAAAACTCGAAATTCGACTTGTTCTGGTACACGATTTACATGTTCTAAACTGTTTTAATGCAGCAATCATATGTTAATTTGGATAATGAAATTTTCTCTTTACCTTTAATAACATTTTGAAAACAAAGCTTAAATGGATACTTTTAGTTAAACTCAAGGTACAATTATTTTCCTAAAATTAATAATTTAAGTTTATAAAATTTTTATTAGACTTTATAAACTAAGATAGTGTTTTGTGTAAATCAACTAAGTTTGTATTTTACAAAATTAAATATAACTTCGTATGTTAAATTTAAATAATGACTGTGGTGCATGTATTTTATAAGATAGTTGGCATTTATTTCATGAGAAAAATATCTGCGGTGCATGTACTCATTCTTCCTTCTTTTATTTAATCCATTTCATTTAACCTTTCGTACATTACAACCTTAAAATGTCCTCTTGATTTTCAAAATTATAGTTCTTATAGCGGAGAGATAGAACTATCACAGGCTTATGGTAGAGAGTAGACTAAGCAGATTTTAGAGTGAAATTATCCCAAGACAAGTGAGTAGAGAGTTAAACAGTTTCTCTTGAGAGAAATCTCTTTTGCTTAATCTCTTGGATTAAATTCTTATAGTGTTTATTTTCTTAGTGCTCTTTCAGTCCGCTTTGGTTGATTTCTGAGAAAGTGGTTTTACGAAATTTGTTGGACCCTGAACTTTTCTTGAAATTTTGAAGTGTAAAATTGACATTAAATGAGAAATTTGTGGTGAATTATTCTTGTACAAAGAAAGAGAAAAATTCAAGAATGAGGATTGTTATATGAAAAATTCAAGAATGAGGATTGTTATATGAGATATGTGAATTTAGCAAGATGAGAGGGTATATGTTAGGATGCTTTTGTTATAGATGTTTATG
>JANKYE010000007.1:25846158-25869384 GCA_032467995.1 Erythroxylum dillonii | reverse complement strand
TCGATATGCATTATCTTTAGAAGAGTAGTGACTAATGGTAGACAAAGCCGGTGAGATTTTGAGCCTTATTTGACTGAAACATCCATATCAATCTCATTGCTTTTTGATGATGTGTGACCTTCATGACATGTACATCTTAATTTTGCGTTGAATTTCTATTCGAGACCACATTTTATCACATGCATTAACATGAATATGATTAGGCATTCTTTGTTCTTCATAAGCTACATTGGTTAAATGACCTACCCTATTGATATGATTTTCCCTTGTTAAGCCCCTTTGAGCTTTATACCTTTCTTTTTGTATAAACCACATTTTATGCTTTTTAAACTTAAACAAATGTCCTACCTAAGTCATAAAGCCAGTGGAACATTTGTAATTACTGAGTTTGTGGATATGCAAAATTCTAAGTGTAGGGGTGTATATATATGAGGGTTGGTTATAATGTTGGGATATTATTTTACGTCTTATGATTGAAATTCCCATATTGATGTGGTTTATTTTAATTTTTACAAGAAAAAAGAAAAAAAGAAAAGAAAAGAAAATGAAAAAAAAGATAAAAAAGAGTAAAATAAGAAAAGAAAAAAAGAAAAAGAAAAAATTTATTAAAATAAATGTATCAAGGAAGAATTGCATATGTGTTTAAAGTTGTTTATAATTCATGCATCTTCCTAGAGTTGTAATGGTTGAGTTATTTGAGTATGTTTAATATGAGGTTGAGGTTAGATTGAAAGGTTCACTCTTGTGATTTCATTGGGATAAATTTTATGAGTGGTTCCTTCGGATTGGATATGCTTCATGTGTTTTGTGTGTGATAGTTGAATGAGGTTGTGAAATGTAACGGTTACATTCGTCATAATTGACGATACCCAGTTTTTGATAAGTGTTACTTTTGTCTCACTAGCTTTGATGACTTTCATGCTACTTAACCCAGATATATCTCACCTTACCCTTGCCGACATTACAACCTTGAAAAGTCCTTTGATTCATGATTTTGCATGTGAACATTAGTGGTGGAGAAATGAAATGATATGCAAAGTTATGGATTGTCGTGATCATGAATGGTGTCGAGTGCACCTATTGATATATTTTATTAAACACATTTTTCGAGTCTACCATTAGATTACTCAGTTTTTGAAGATATTGAATGTTGATTGATCATGAGTGAAAGCTCGGAATGTTGATTTCTTGCTATAATTTTTGAAAGTCACTGATCTTTGGTTATGATTATATTGTCTTGGAAAATATTGGAAATTGAGTTGATGTTTTGGATCAATGAGCTTAATTTTGATGATTTGCCCGAGGACGGTCAAAGGATAAATGTGGGGGTATTTGATATGTGCGTAATTATTGATATTTTTAATTATTTTTCACTTAGCGATTATTGATACAAAAATGATTAAAATACTCACTTTAATTCATATTTGATTTTAAGTACAATTTGGGAGTAAAGAAATTAAAATGAGTCAAAAGTACCCCATTTGAGATATTTTCCAAAGATTTACTTTTGCTTGCCTTCATGGAGGAAGAAGAAAAAAACAAATTAAAAGCAGCAAAAATTAAACCAACAGAAAGCAACAATAAAATGAATCAATGAGCTAGAGACACAAGGAACTGGAGGCAATAAATCAAAGGAGTTGTGTGGCGTTTTACAATAGGAGCAAATTAAATTGTTAGAGGCAATTGGAGGGCCAACGCACAGAGACAAGCCACGCATCGACGCATAGAGCAAGAGCCACTCTTTGAGTTGAAAATTTAATTGTCTAATCGGTTACAAGCAATAAAAGGACAATGTAGGTGAGGCTGGAGAACGCAAGCAACGTGTCGTCCATTAGCTACAGAGGAAGCAAATTAAAATAAACGCAATTGAGAGTAGGCGGCAGCATGAACAAAAATTCACGCACAACATAGGACATAACACGTGGAGGCAAGGAAATTAAATAGACCAAAATTAAATTGTCAATGCTTGTAACGCAACGTTGAGGGGAGCAATTAAAGGAGCATATCGTGCAACATGGGACAGGAGAGCAAATAAAAATTGGGAGACATTTAAAATCATCACTTCAGCAATAGGTGGCGTCGTTGGAGTGGACAACAAATCACGTAAAGGAGAGGAGCATGCACAAGCTAGGAGGCGCACAAAATGAATTAGAAAACAGGTGTTGGCATAGTGAAACAGCACCAGAGGAGAGTGGACACACATGAGACAAAGGAGGCGTCTGCGTTTTAAGGGCACAGTGAGACAAGAATAAAGAGGGAAGCAATACAAGCAAGTGGGGCAGCGGGAATGGCTGGCGGCTGAGGGCTTGAGGCTCCAGCAGCTGGACATCAATGCCCGGTAGAGACTTGAAGTGGAGCAGACACACGGCTGGGAGACGTAGCACACGAAACAACAATTAAGCATTCCACTGGAGAACTGAGCAGGAGCTGAGGGGCGCTAGTGTACGGAAAAATATAAAAGAACAGTGAGCAGAAGAGTGAGGGCCGACTGGAGATTTTTAACTAGGGATTGGAAAGGGGTTCAAGCTATTTGTTGGAAAATACCTATGAAGGGTTAAAATCGACGTCGACGACTCGGGGTTAAGTATTATTTTTATTATTTTGTTGTTTCTTTCTCTCATTAGGAATTGATTGTGTTATCCGATTTTAACTGATTTGGGTTTTGTGTATGGATAATCAGATTTTCGTTATTATTCGGTTATTTGTGTATGAACCATTTGGGTATTTTAGATTGGTGATTTTAATGCGTTCATTGAATCGTTAATTTGAATCCCATTGCTAGAATTTCGATATAATCCGTAATTGTTATGTTGAAATTCATCTGTAGCAACTAATGATTCGTAATCATTAGGATAACATGACCTAGGTTAAATGGCGCATCGTATGTGGTTGTTGCCTTGATTAATCGGTTTTTCTAATTCGTAATGCTACTGCCTAATTAAATCTAGAGATCGTATCCTAGGTTGTTAGGTGGTTAGGATTAATTAACGATCGTATCTTGATTAAACAAAACCTAAGGAAAAACTCAGGTTAATTATTAACCCACGACTAATAATTTCTATGAGAGGTTAAAGAGCAATAAATTAATAAAATATGCTTAGTCAGGGTTTAGGTCGAGATTGAACCAAAGAACCGGGTCCCTACCAAATTCTCCACAATTTTCATTTTATTTCACGATTTCTTTAATTTTTTTTATTAATTAGTTTTATTTTATTTTATTTTATTTTCTTCTTTAAAAATCAAAAACCCCCCCATTACATGTAAACACCGGTTAATTTCATTTCTTAAAATTTACATGCACTCTCTGTGGGATCGACCTAGACTCACCACTCTACAGTAGTAATCTAGTTATTTTAATTTTGATTAGTCTTACGACACGCGGTCAATAACCTTTCCAAATTTTATAAAGAGTTTGATCTAATTTCTTATGAGAGACTTTGTTTAGAACATAACAAGCTGAAAGAATAGCTTTCCCTTGCATAAAATCAGGTAAACTGGAGGAAATCCACATTACATTCATCATATCATTAAGTGTTCAGTTTTTTCTCTCGGCTATTCCATTTTGTTTAGGTGTATAAGGAGTTGAAAGCTCATGAATAGTACCAACTTTTTCACAAAAATGAACAAGGAAATCAATACTATACTCACTACCTCGATCAAACCTCAATCTCTTAATTTGCCTTTCCAATTAGTTCTCAACCTCAGTTTTGTATTTCATAAACATTTCCTCTGCATCACTTTTATTTTTCAATAAGTACATCTTAGTAAGTTTAGAACAATCATCCACAAAGGTAATATAATATCTCATGCCTCTTTTACTCGTACAATTCTTAAAATCATCCAAGTTTGTGTGTACCAAGTCCAACAATTGTGACTCTCTCTCGGTCACTAATTTAAAAGGTTTCTTAGAGTGCTTAGTCTCAACACAAATTTGATATTTTTCCACTTCATTAGTGATCTGGTTAGGTAATAAGTTTAACCTTTTCATCTTCTTAATTGACCTCACATTCACATGCCTAAGTCCAAAGTACCATAGTTCTAAAGACTTAATAATATAAGCAGAAGAAGTAGATGCATTAATAAGCTCCCATTACAAAACCCTTTTCCAACAAAGTTTTCATTCTTAGTCAGAACTAGCTTATCAGAATCAAAGGTTAGTTTAACACTGGCTTTGTTAAGCAATGCACCAAAAATCAAGTTTCTATGTACATCAGGAACAAATAAAACATTTTCTAATGCCAACACTTTTCCAAAAATGATTTTGAGAGTGAATTTGCTAACTCCTTAAACGAGAACAGAAGAAGTAGATGCATTAATAAGCTCCCATTACAAAACCCTTTTCCAACAAAGTTTTCATTATTAGTCAGAACTAGCTTATCAGAATCAAAGGTTAGTTTAACACTGGCTTTGTTAAGCAATGCACCAAAAATCAAGTTTCTATGTACATCAGGAACAAATAAAACATTTTCTAATGCCAACACTTTTCCAAAAATGATTTTGAGAGTGACTTTGCTAACTCCTTAGACGAGAACTCTGCTAGAGTTAACTATGTATAAGAATTCACCATCAACAACATCATTTAACTCATTGAACAGGTCCATGTTGGTGTAGATGTGGCGTGTGGCTCCTATGTCAACGATTCACTCGACCAAATTTTCAACAAGGTTTATTTCGGACACCATAGCTTTAATGATCTCCTTGTCATCACCAGCTTCAACCATATTAGCTTGATGATTACCAAAGCTCTTCTGGTTATGCCATTGGCACCCCGTTTGGTTTCCTTTCCTGAACTATTGCGGTTTCTATCTTTGGACTTTCTTCTCATAGTTGATTCTAGCTTGACAATTGGCCACAGGATGGCTGACTTGTGGCACTACCAACAGTCACCATCAATCCTTTTGCGCTTAAATTGACATTGCTTATTGTTGAAAGATTTGTTTTGTCCACCATTCTTCTTGAACTTATTAACATTTCTATGTTCTACTACATGAGCTTTAATAGTAGGGACAAGGGTGAGTGTTTTGATCTTATCTTATGCATAGTGGCATCCTCAATCTTTATATGTTCTATCAACTCCTGAAGCTTCATGTCTTTCTTCTTACGCCTGGTTTTTATACTCATTCTATGAGGCAGGTAGTTTTTTTAATAAGAGCATTAGCTTGAAACAACTCACACATGTTCATTTGGCAAGGATTTCAGCAACTAGATTTTCATACTTATGTGGTTGGTCCATAATAGGCTTATCATCAACAACGGTAAATTTTAACCACCTAGAAACTGCACATTTTAGTATTGACATCATCTATCTCATATTTCACTTCTAAAGCATCCCAAATTTTCTTAGCAGTTTTGTACTTACCGTAGATATCAAACAAAGGGTTTACCATATGGTTGAGCAACACTCCTCTAATGATACGATTATCTTTAGTAATCTTAGGGTCAGTATTGTCACTATGAATCTCTTGAAACAATACATAATCGATTTCATATTGTTGAAAATAAAATTTAGTTTTCTCAGACCATCGTTTAAAATTTCTCCCATCTAGAGGCTCTAATTTAGTTAGGTCAGGTAATTTTCGAGGCTACGGTGATAGGGGCTGAACCTATGTGGGTAATAGTAAATGCAGAATCTATATTGGTCTTATTTGTGGACGACATATTAAATCCAAAAGTAGAAATGTCTCACACCAAATAATTAAACAATATAAAGAAACAACACCGTATTCTGACTTTTATTGAAATCAATGTGTAGCAGCAAAATCGCAATAATTTCCAACAAACAGTAGCAATGCAACAAAACAATTTCCAACTTAGATTGTTAATGAAAAATCAATAATATAAAATTGAAATGGTTTCTCTAAATGCAAGGTGTTGTGAAAAATAACTGCCCTAAGTTGGAAATTTCTCCTCTACAGTGCAATAGGATAACGAGATCCGACCCTAGAGTTAACGCCTTCTCTACCAGCTTCAGTATACTCAAAAGAGTAGAGTAGGAATTGTCTCTATGAGTGAAAAAAAATAGACAGATGTAAAATCAACCAAATATATGTGTGACAAAATGAAAGAAAGTGTAAAGGTGTCTATCTTGAAAAGAAATTGCGCACTCTATATGGAAAAATAAAAAAGGTGTGTGATTAATGAAAAGTATATATGCGTATGGTAGATAAAGGAGAGAAGGTGTTGTGTTTTTCTGGCTCTTAAAAAGGAGAGATGAGTGCATATATGTGTTGGAATCCAACCGTGATCGAATCACGGGTACAACAGAAAACAAAAACTTTTACGAAGTCTGAGCGGATCCCAATAATTGATTAAACATGAATAAAACAAAATTCGATTTAGAAATCATATCTTGTTTGCTTTCCGAAGAAAAACTTTGAATCTTTTCTCTAAGTGATCAATCACGAGTTGTCTAATTGTCCAGCCTCTGATGGTATCCACAGAGCGATTCCCAAACTGCTTTTAAGAGGAAGAAGACAAAAGTGCTAGCTTCTAGAAAGCTTTTCCCTTTAAATAGAAAAATCAAGACAGTCAAAAATCTCATATTTGATTTCCAAAGTTTCTAAAACTTTATAATTAAGTCCAACTTAATTAAATTGATTTTTTTTCACAAATTGCTCTTTAATATGTGACTCATTAGGTTTATAATAAATTGGCAATGATTATAAATTATAATTCTAATTCACAATTAGAATTATAAATTAAAACTCCTTTTAATTTATCTTTAATTCTCTAATTAAATAATTCATAATCATAAATCTTGATTGACGTCTAGCAACATGTCATGATTACCCAAATATCAAGAATGTCAAAGTGATTCACTTAATCTGTCCATGCATAGTTATAATGTATAATTTAATCCTTTCGTCATTCAATATTCTAATTGAACAGAGTATGGATATAATGTTTACTCTTATCATCCAATTATGCTTATTCTAGCTAATTAGTAATTGATTTATAATATCAATTCAGTCTGGCCAGATAATTTCATAAATCATTACTAATTAAGAACAACAGAATATTCTCTCTAATTATTTTATAGTGATGAATCCTATATTAACGTACTTAACTATCTACATATGGTTCATATTGTATCAAATTACTACCAACTGAATTATCCTAGGATGATTCATCAGTAGCATCAAAACACAATAATTCCCATACTAGATACCTTGGTAATCTCAAGTCTAAGGATCAATTATACAACCATCATTATGAGAAAGTCCATAGACAAGTAAGTAATATTCCATTCGGAATTCTCATAATCGGGTCAGTTCAGTGACTTATTCTTTAATAATCACCCACATGTTAGTTTAAGTATTTCTATACTTTAATTAATGAGATCAATTACTTTCTTCATAAGAAAGGAACATGAAATGTGCTAGTTTTACGTTTCAACAATATCCAGTCTTGATGAAACTACAACTAAACTTTTAGGAATATCAAATAAATGTAAATTGAATCTCATAATTATGATCTCATCATAATTTTAATTACACAGTAATTATTCCAAGGATTTTATCATTAATATTAAAACATAAAATATTAATGAAATTAATACACAAAGATAAATAGCATCTTTTCATTAAATAAAAATATAATGTCATACATTAAGTTGCATCCAATTAATTGATTGCAAGAGTATAAACTAACAATATGTGTGTTTTAGTAAACAAGACGGGCAAATGTACATGGGAAAACCAGATGAACGTTAACTGGGAGCATTAAGAGAAGTAACGTTTAGTATAATAATAATAAACGTTATGGCAATAAAAGGTAATGAAGATGAACGTTGCATGAAACCATTAGTAACCGAAAAACAAAAGAAAACGCATGAACTAATCAAGTTTTGGAACAACCAAAACACCAACAGGAAGAAGGGAAAAGGAAACAGGGACCTTGGGGGGATTGGATCACCTAAACTATTCTTATGTGTAAAAGTATTTTAAATAATGTAATCTTAGTAGCTACCAAAATTACTGAAATAACGGTCCTAACTGTTGTAGAACTATACTTGTACTTCTTGATGAGGCGGTAAAGCTAACAGTCGAATGTTTAAAGCAAATGCTGGGTTTCTGGAACCATGCACTTCTTGATTGATTGCTTTACAGTAGAAGTTGTCAACTAATTATGCTATGAGTACTTCAACTTAGACGACGAAAATTATGGGACTGAAGAAAAGTTAAAATTTGGGGATACTTTCAACTTTTGTCTGTTTTAGTTGTCCCAATATTTGTGAAGACAAGAAGCTCATACATTAATTTGTCCTTAAGCGGCTTCTTGCTCCAGTTGTTTCATTTTAGGGATGACGCTGTGGAGCAGAAAGTATCAATTCAACGGCTTCTTCGGTCCATGTCTGAAGTGCGTTATGTTAAATTAAACAACTAAAAATACATATTATGATCGAACCACTAGTTAAACATATAATTGCATAAAGGGGTGTATGGGAAGTAGAAGACTAATAAATTATGACTTACTGTTACATTTCTAATGACTAATAAAGAGTTGCAAGAGATGGGTCTTTTGTATTAATTTCTCTCTTTATAGCTTTCACTAAGAATTGTAACAGGAAATCACCCACCTAAATAGTGCCAATCCATCGAACAGAAAGTTCCATACAACTGAAAATGATAAGATAGCAGAAACAGTATATATATTCGAAACTGGTAATTTTTTATCGTAAGATGTCAAGTCAATGTTGATTAGTCATGGCCTATGCCCAGCTCCGGGGCTTGGTGCCGACCACTGCAAAATGCGATCAACCTTGGAATGATGGTAAGTGGATAAGCCTGGCCTTGCAGTTATAGACACTGCCTGATCTGTCTTACTTATAGAAGAAGAATTTGAAGCGAACACATGGGGAGGTGTACTTTGAAAAGGATCCGTCTTCTCCATCATCATCAACTTTCTGGCTTCTGAACACGGCAGAGTCAGCATAAAAATTAAGCTTATAGAGACATAAAGACTTAGTAAACGAGCCATGAAAGTTGAGCAAGAACTATACGATTGGGTGTTTATAAGAACTGGTAATGCATGTGGAGAATTAAGTGACAAGTTTAGCTATATATAGGAAAATAATATATGGAAAAGGCAGATAAATGTAAGCGTCAAGTTATATGATCGGAGTGAACCGCATTTGGAGTTGACAAAGTGACAATCGTTTGTTAATTATCAATCAAATACGCAAGTTTGTTTGAGAATTGCGTTAGGTACACGAACCGAGTTCGAGTCCTTTTCAATCTCTCTGTTCATAGACTCCATTAACTGCTGAAATACCTGGGATCAAACCTCTCTGTTCTAATATAAAGAATCTTGTGATTGTTCTTTCATGGACTTTTCTTATAATGGTTTGACATGGACCCCCAAAATCCAAGGGAACTCTGGCCATCACAGTAATTTCCTACCCAACTTCACTTCAAGTTCTTCTAGTCTAGCCGACTGGGCCATCTGCAGGACCTAACCCCACTTTCTTTATTCCTGGCTGCTGTTCCAGAGGTGCTTAGAACTTGTACCGAGTTAATAGGGGTTTCGTACTTCATTGGGCTAACGTGAAAAACAAAGCGACAAATTCAGAATCTTGAAATGCCTTGTGGAATCCCCATGTATTGCTATATTAAATTCTAAGTTATATTTAAATTATAACTTAATTACATAATTAGATTTCAATTTTAATAAATTAAATATATCTCATATTTGGTTAAACTTTTCAATATTTTAAAATTAATATATTTTAATTTCAAATTAAATTTCTATTTAATTATTCTATATATGCGGCCTATTAGACTCCTAATATATTAACAAGATTTTAAATTTTAAATTTAATTCATTTCTAGTCTATCTATATTTTTAATAAAATAATTTATAATTAAAGACTAAGATTGACGTTTAGAAACATAATATAGTCAGATAAAATTAGAAATATCAAAGTGGATTCACTTGATATTATCTATTTGTATAAATTAATCTTTTTTATCTAATATTTCAATTCAATATAGAATAGTGTCAATATTCATTATTGTAAATTAGTAAATGACTTATAATTGATATTTGAAAATAAATGTTCAAATATCAATTTATTTTGCTTAAAGAAATCTTAAATGATTATTAATTTAGAACATTCGACATTCTTCATAATTGTATTAAGATGCAATTCTTTATTGGCTTACTTAGTCATCTCTATATAGTTCTCTCTCTATATCCAAGTATCATTGATTGATATACTGGTGTGGTACAAAAAAATAAAACTTTAACTCCTTAATTTTATGTGATAGTGAAAGTAAGGATCAATCTTATAAGAAGCACCTATCCTAAATTTAAGTTTTCTAAATAAGAAAAAGGGTTTTTAAATTATGATGAAATATTGTAAAAACATTTCAAAATAATGCAGATTAAATATAATAAAATTTAAGGTTGATCCATAAAGGAGTAGTAAATTATCTACAAAAGAGAAGCTTATGATTTTGAGCTTATCTCACTTGTAATGTAATCATCAACATTATTAAGATCAATGATTCTTATATGAATTTTTATGCAATAAGTGAATAAATTGGGGGATTAATGATCCTCTTGCGTAAATCCTTTGGTTATTTTGAAAGGATATATAGGTTTACCGCTTATAAGTATGCAATATAGAACCACTAAGAAACATTATGTTGATCATCGAAAAAAATTGGTGGAAAACCCCAAGCCTCCATGGTAGTGAATAAGAATCTCATGCTCGTTGAATTAAAAGCCTTATTAAATCAACTTTGGGAGCACAATTTTTTATTTTTGAACCTTTGTGATGGTTATTAAAAATAACGAGAGTTATAAGAATGTTTTCCCCTATACATTTTCCTTTGATAAAAGTTACCTTAATAAGGGTTGATAAATGGAGACTAGTCTCGTTAAAGATTCTACTACCTTAGAGTTGATCCCTTATATAATGTATTTTTTTTAATATATTAAAGAAAAAAAGAAGTTGAAGTCTCAGTTCCTAACAATTTTTTTTAAAAAAATTAATACCAAAATTTTGAGATCATCTAATTCACTCACTAAAATGCTCTATGAGGATTATAAAGAAACTATTGAATTTTTTTATTTCTTCTTATAACTACAAAATAGAGCAATTCTTAAGCATTGTTGTTTTTTTAAAAGAAATTTCCTAAGAATTGTTAAGAGCTTATTTCTTAATAATCTCAACGTTACTGTAAGTCTTTTTATTGGGATATTTTAACTCATCTTTGGTGGCCCTCAATCTTGTCATACATTTAAAAGCTTCAAATCCAACTACTCACTTTATTTTAGCCTCTTTCCACTACTCATTGAAAGCTTAGGATATTGACCAAATAATTATTAAACCTAAATGGAACATTCCTTTCCATTAAAATATTTTTTATTAGGATCTCAATAGACAAAAGGCCTAAACAAAGTAGACTACTAAAGTGTGCATAGCTATTAGGAAATCTTATGAGTTAGCTAAACTTCATCAAAGACCTATTTAGTTTAATCATTAGAAGCCATTTCCTACTCTAATTAATGCTCCACGTAAGCAAGTTCCCATTGAATATGATATTAAATACTTCAATCCTACCTAAGAAATTCATGAGATCTTCATCATAGTGGTTCAAGTTAGAACTTGCCTTTTAACTTCTAAGTATAAGACTTCACAATTGAAGTCCCCATTATAAGCCATGAAGTTATAATACAGACTTACTATGTCACTAGGTCTTTTTAAAGTTCTCTTCTCCAATTCTCCAAATTGACAACATAAATCCCTATAATAATAATTATTTTCACATTGCTTAGGAGTAAAACTTAGCAATGACTAAACTAGCCTAATTTTCTGGTTCAAAGGAATTTAATGTTTTCAAGGTTATATGAAATCAAAATCCTCCCATTGTAATGGTCTATATGGTTGGAGATAGTATTCCATTTTTCGTGGATGAATCACGTTCCATTTTTGTAAATGGAGATCCCTTATCTTAGTCTCTAAGAGACCATCAAAACTTGGTTTCTTATAAGTCTTATCATTGTAATGCTTTGCATGATTAGTGACAGTGTTCCATTTTTTAGATGAACCATAACGCATTTTGAAAATGAAGAGCCTTTATTTTGGTCGCTAAGAGAAAAAAAAAAGAACTTGGTTTCTTAAACAAAAGATATTCATTAAGTATTTATTGCTTTTTGGAGCTATTAAATCGTCTTAAGTTTCATATTATTTGTTGCTTCTTAGAACTATTAAATCCTCTTAATTTTCATATGATGAAATTCTTAAAGTAGAATAAAGGAGATTATAAATTTTCATTTTTGACTTTTAATTAGGGTTTTTCTTTGAAAGTGACTTATTCAACTTAGTAGAGTATTTAATTGTTGAAAATTCAATTATATATCATATATGTACCTCAATTGTTCCTTCATGGGAACTAATAGTTCTTTTACCCCTTTATAATGTTTGGCAAAATGAAATAAGTTATCTTCTTGTGCATATCTTATTGAGTTTCCCGATTTTCCTCTTCTTTTGAAAGGGGAAACTAATGTTTTCTTTAGTGATACTGCTATTGTAACCTTTACTATCTCGACCAAGTATTTAGATGTTTTAGTACATAATATCAATAACTAATTCTCTAGCCTAGTTACCTATTTTGGTCTCATCATTGATCTCTATTTAAGTTTTAACTAATTTTTCAACTTGTAAGTTTTAGTTTTGTATCCTAAGGAGTTCATAGTGCTTTACCATTTCATATTTTTTTCGTAGTTTTGATCAATACCTTAGCCTTATCCCCTTTTGTTTGGATTTATTAATAGATAATTTTCATTATAGATTTAATGAGTTTATCATCCTTAATAACTTCATATGTAAGGCTCCAAATTGTACCCTAATTAGCATGTTACATATTTATGAAAGTACATATATGATAAGTGTTAAAAATTGTGAGATGATTGAGAATTGCATATGACTTGAATTTTAGTTTAATGGATCATACTTAGTGATTTGGAATTAATTGATATCATTAGAGAATTGAGATATTAAAATGTACATTTGGACTATGAAAATTGTCAAGTGACCAGGTAAGTTGGTACATCAAATTTGAAATGACTAAGCCTATAAGTTAGTGACATATGGCATAATTGATGCATTGACATTTGGTCACATTGATTGAGTGACATGGCCTAATTAAATTGTAACATTTGACAGCCTCATAGAAGAATATGTGTGCTAGCTAGGGAGAGGACATGTGGCTTGAGTCCTTATATAACAAGTGTCCTCAGAGCAAGATGAGTCATCTTACACATGGCATGATCTTATGCACTGGCTAGTTTCTGTTGTAACTCTTCTTTCTCCTTGCTCATTCACTATCAAAACTCTTACTCCCTCTCAACTTCTAGAATTTTGCTTAATTTTAGAGCATCATCACTTAAAATCTTTGTAAGTTACTACATCAAGAAGTAAGTCTTGTTATTTTCTGTGTTATTGTTATGTTAGTGCTAAAATTTGCACCTTGATTTAAGAGCTGTGTTTGGTTACTTGGAAGACTAGTTGGTTTGCTTCTTTGGAGTTGTTCTTTGAAATTAAGAATGTAAGGGAATTCTAAACTTGATTGCATGCTATTGTATGCATTTTTTTAATGTTTGAATTGGATAGAATATGTATTGAATTGATGATGAATTGATGTCTGAAATATGTTAGTTTTTGCTAGCTTTTGCTTTGGATTTATATGCATGAAAGATCATGGATTGTGAGCTGCCTTATGAATAATTTTTGAATTGGTTTGGACATAGATTTGGTGAGGTATTGAAGCATGAATAAGGTAGAATTGAATTGAATTGATGGACTTTGGTGAAGGTGTGTCGAATGGAAGTAAAGAAATCAAGTTTTGGAAACAAATTAGAGGCTGTGGGTGAGTGAACCTCCTCACGATCATAGGATTTATAAGGCTTATTCCCACGGTCATAAGAAGTAATTAGGAAATAGAAAATGTTGATTTTAGACAATTGTTGGATTATATAAGGTTAAGGTACTTAATAATGGTTTAATTGGACTTAATTAAGGTATCAAATGAATCTAATTTGATGTGGAATAAGTTAGTTAAAGGTTAGATAAGATTTGAATTTTTAATTGAAGTAATAACTTAAGGAAAGTGTTATTAGATAACAAAGTATCTAATTTTGGAACTTATGAGTTGTTAAAGGAATGAAGTTTATTTATGAATTCTAATATGATTTAAAGAACAAGAGTAATGTGTTAGTTATGAATGTTTGTGAATTGAGAACTTAAGTGAATGCACATAAAGTGTAAATACTTAATCCATTCATTGGTGTATTATTACAAATGCTTATGTTTATAAGGTATGATAAGTTTGTTCAAGTGAGAATAAATGTGTTCAATTTAGGCATAAGGAATTAAATTCATATTTATGCATTATTTCGTTGTCAAGTGATTTTGATATTATGATAATTTCGAACCATCAATTGTCTGAGCAGATTGATAATTGGGATTGTATTGGAAATACTTTTTAATTATGTGAATATACATAATGTGTGATGACTTAATATTTTTATTGATGCATTATTGCACATGCTTGTATTTATAAGGCGTGATAAGTTTGATCATACGTCAATGAATAAGTTTAGTTGGAGCGAAATGAAATAGTCATATGTGCAATGGATTATGATTCTAAAATCTGAAATAGATTATTTTAAAACTGTTGTCCTAATCGTGAGTAAATAAGTATGCCTAGAATAGTTTGCAGCTGCTCCTGTAACAATACACTTCGGTGTCTTCTAATTTTAGATACTTCTATGTCTTTTGTTTTAGATACTAAACATGGGTATTTTTTGTTCTGATCCCGTTACCTACTATAAAGAGGATTACCAGTCTAACTTGTTTTGTCTTCTGATATATGCTCAATTCTGATATAAGCTAAGCTCAGTTCTGATACAACTAAGTTATGTTATGATATAAACAAGTTATGTTCTGATACAATCAAGTTCTGTTATGATAATTTAAAGTTCTGTTATGATATTATGGTATTCTATTATGATAGTTGTAAGTTTTGTTCTGGAGCCAATATATCCTGTTTTGATATGTTATATTCTATTTTGAGATAGATATTGTTTAGATTGTGCTCTAATATGAACAATTAAAAATTTCTTGAGATTTGATCTAGTTTTATATGTGAATATTTGACGACTAGTTTAATTATCTCCCCACTAAACTATATGCTTAACACACTGGTTTTGCCTCTGTGTAGATTCTAATAAGAAGATTTGAGATTGAGACAAAGACAACTGCTATGGCCAAGAAGAATGTGTTTTGTTTTGAAAGTTTTTGTTTGATTTTTTGTTTGTGTTTAAGTTTGAGTTGTATTTCAATGTAATGAGACATTTTGTATATTTGTAAATAAAGCTTGTAATATCCTGTAAGTGATTTGTAATAACCTTTATACATGTTAGCTTTTGAAATAAGGACATGTATTTGGATAAGTACAATATGTTTAATATGTTCAGTTTAAAAATAAGTTTTAATGAAAGTTAATGTATGTTACTCGAGTTTCTGGAAAAGCATGTAAGAAATGTTTGGCATACTTTAGATTATTTTGGTTTTATATTATGTGGCATCTAAATATCCTCCATGGGATATATAGGTGTTATATCATAATTATAATATTTCCGCGTAATTAACACATTCTTACTAAGAGGAGGAATCATGAATTACTTATTAGAACTTAGAGAGGAGATGAAGATGGTGATAAGGAAGTGTTAGTACAATTATACGAAGCTCTATCAAAGGTTGCAAATATGAACTTGCAAATATGAACTCAAGGCTCCAATAGTGTGGAGGGGGTAATTAGGGGTATTACAAGTATCTAAAGGTTATCATAGCTAGGGAAAATATTACGATAGATAATGAGGCAAAACAGATCAATTTATTTGTGGGCTAAACCCCTAAATTGCTAATGTCATAGGGCTACATCACTATATGGAATTGAAGAATGTGGTGCATATGACTATGAAGGTTGAGAGACAACTCAAAAGGAGGCCTACTAATACTTTAAGGATGTCTAGTATAGGCTCTTCACCTTGGGGCAAACTTTTACATAAAAAGGAGGACAAGGCTTCAAAACCTAAGTATGGAGGAACCATGCCAAAAGTGCCTGCACCTAGTGGAGAAAGTCAATTTTGATTTTACTTCCAACAAAACCTAGACTTCCCATAAGAGGAAATGGGGAAAGGAAAAGGGGCACCCAGAAAAACATATTTGTCTTGAAATCTAATCTCTATTAAGCACTTTAACAAAAATCAAGGTGTACTTAAAGCTTATCCATTGTTCCCATTGGGATCATTCAGAACTCATGAGCCATGATCAAGGATGACAGCAAGACCACAAAAGACCAAAGGTAAAAAGTAAATATGTAAGCAAACCCAGTCAGTTGGGGTAAGATCTTAAAGACTCCAAGTAGGGTCATCAATAATGAAGCACAAATGCCTAAGTACATAATTTAATAAAGGTTCAGAAAGTAAATCACACAGGAAACTAGCACTTCTTTGTAAGCTGTTTAATTTCTGACATCTGAACCTTTATCAGCATTGTTTAGGCAGAAATCGATATCAAAATGAGGACACTTTCATAACCCTTCTAACGTCATACTTCCTATTCAGGGGAACATAATAGTAATATGAGAATCACAGCAATGTCAAAAATTCTGAAAAAGGAATGAAAGCAGGCTTCCTACTTAAATTTGGACGTAGCACTTGAAACTAGATACAGCTGCAGTGTTTATATCACAACATCGATAATAAGATACCACTGGATGATAGATGCTAACTTCAACACAAGATGTAGAAAGACTTTTCAACTGTGAAGTAAATCGTGATTGAAAGCTTCCACAAAACTCAGGTACCTTAACACTCTACACAAATCCTTTAGAAAAGTGACTCTGACCCTTGCTCAGTTTCTGAAATCCTGAGACCATCTCAAATTTATAAGAATGAAAACAAAAGGGTAATAAGTATTAAAAAGCAAACACTGACGTTTAAAGTGATACAAGTTGGCTCATTACATAAACTTTTTCCTTAGATGTCCAGATAGGTAAAAAGCACATTGATGAATGAGCTTTTCTTTTACACTTATGGTTCATACACAACCGTGATTGAATAACAGCTCAGAAGCATTAACCACATCATAGATACAGGGCTACATGTTTTGCAAGGTGGATTTTTATTTAGCGTTTCTTTTCTCTAATATCGACGCTGTAGTAGTACACAACTGTCGAAATACTAAGATTCCTTAATGTCGTCACACACTATAATGAAGCTCCTTGTGGACATAGCATAAGTCATCTCAGCTAAAGCATTGGTCAAATGCCTCTTCTCAAGCCTTACTGACATCAAACCATGAGAACAATGAACTGAAGAAAATGATATTGGAACTCTTACAGTCATTGTCTAACATGAACATGGTTTAATTGCCAGAGGAAACATAGTAGAGCTCCAACAACACTTCTCACCCACCCCTACCAGTATTACCACCCATAAAGCAGAGGAAATTTCAAGAAATGCAAATGACACAGTGAACAACATGAAATCTACTAAATTCAGAAAGAAACCAAGCACTACAGAGATATCTAAATGTAGAAATACAAGACAGTGTGGATCAAAAGACTGTTCGAGACATGGCATTATGCTAGCTCAGTTTTGATTCTTTTTACATTGTTTGGAGTTCAAACTTAAGATAAACCGGAAGTTGGTTTTATGAATATCAATGTGATTAAATAAACCAGATAAAAGATGAATGGCCATCTTAATACTAAGAAAATTGAAAGAAATGACACAATCAAGTATCCCAAGCTATAAGTGATGAAGAGCAAATATAAGATATGTCAGCTAAATAAACAAATCCAGAAAATCGGAAATCTGGGCAGCTGGAATATGCTAAGGTGGAATAAGTTTCAGGTTCAGAATTTCAGTTATATGTTGCTAAACATTTCAGGTGTTTGGTTGCAGGAAATATAGGTTGGAATTAGGGGAATTTTAGTAAAAAAGAAAAAGTGTCTAAGAATCACTCCCAGGGTTTGGATCAAAAACTAGGAATCATGCCTAGGAATTGGAAAAACAAAACTACTAACTAGAATTATGATAATATGTGTCTAAAAATCACTTTTATATTTTAAGTTTCATTCCCAAATAGAAAACTTTCACACTTGAATATTGCTCTATTATTCTTATTCCTTGAACGTTGAAAACACACACACACAAACACACACATAAAAAACACACACAGACATATATATATAAGTTTGGAAACCCTAATTCTATCCATTAAGGAGACAACTATAGAATCTGTTTTAATAAGGAATCTTATTTTTGTGTAATATACTTAAATTCTAAACTAAGAAAGACATATACTTTATTCCAAGAATGTAGAAGGTTCCAAACATTTACTTGTCACATTTTCCAATATTGTAAACTTTAATCGAGTATAGCCAACCGGCAGCTAGCAGAAGTTTCAACTACCCGATTGATTAACTGATATCAATGTTAATAGTGACATATCTATATAGACATACCTTGTAAAAGCAAGCTAAAATGCAGTTCCTATGCCATCATCTGCAAAATATTTCCATTTTAACATGAGTGTAGCGCTTTATTTCTTCAGTTCATAACATTCTTTCTGGTCAAACATGTAACTTCGTTCGATAAAAGTAGCCTTCCATTTTTTATCTCCAGAAGTTCAGGGAACAAACCAAAGGAACTTAACTTGGAACCATTCGCATAATTAAACTGACAAACTTCATTGGTCTTTAAAAAGTCTACAGTTTACCAGAAGCCATGCATTGTCCAATGGTGAATTAGCCTAGGTGTGCTTTCAAGTGGACAAATTTAGGAAAGAATGTCACATTGCCTTACTACAAGAATAGAAGCTGATAGATAAACATCATTAATCAAAGGAAATGTAACAGCATGGGAAGGTTCACTAACCTAACAAACAGAGATGGACTAGAATCATTTGAAGAAATATACTTCAGTTGAGCTCACATTTACCTTCCCCAGGTAACCTCACACTAGTTGCCGGCAGTGGTACTGCCAAAATCATTCAGAGTTGAATCCACTGCATGATATGTTCCAACAAATTCAACATGAACAATTAGATGATACGGATACCAAAATGGAAAATACAAATTAAGGACTTTGAAGAAAGAAAAAATAAGATAGCAACAGAAACAATTAATTTGAGAATCTTGATGACTTGAAGATTCACCTTAGTGAGAATTATTACCTGGTGCAGATCTCAATTAGAAGAACTAGTGGGATAGTCATAATTTGCAATAGAAAAATAAGAATCTGCAATACTGATCAATAATTTGCAACATAGTTACTGAGCGTCTTCAAAACTCAGAGAAAGAAGAACCCATATTACTCGAAACAAGTAGCCAAACAGTTGGTAACAATATAATAATGAATAGATGCATCAGTTGCAGCTAAAAATTGATCCTCCCAGGAATAAATAGTTACGACTTCCCATCCTCAAATAAACTTTATTCAGTAGGTAAAAGATTAGCTCTCATTTTCCTTAGATCATCCTTTCTTTTTTCAATTCTTTTTTCAAAATCCGGGGTTTAGTTAATTGGTTCAGACCAAATTCAATACTGGCAAGCTAATTGCTTGGCTTGACAATAATAAAAGACAAAGAGTTTCTATCAGAACATTGAACCATATGTTTCACGCTGGAAAAAAGAAAAACCATGTGAAAATGGATATGTCAAGTTCATAAATATGAAATTCATCCTCTTGCACAGTAATTGTCAAGGCATAAGGAAATTCGATGAGATCATGAATAAATAAGTTCAATGTCAAATATTTTAATTTGCAGAAAGCATTAAAAAGAAATAATTAGCTCAAGACTCTGTGTTTACAAAACTTCACAACTCTAATCAGCCCCTCAAAGATGTGCAGAATAAGTGAGATTCAGAAATCACAATGAAGCATTAAGGGCTGAACTAGCCATCAACAAACAGTTTATAAACAAAATTCTTGTTGTTAACTATCAAACAACTAAGCTTTTTTCTTCTACTCCATGACCTCGAAGAGGTGAAGTATAGTTCAAGCTTCTTGCAACTTCAAAGAAATGAGTAACAGCTTCTTCAGGTGTTCCAACGAGGACACCATGTCCAAGATTAAGAATGTGTCCCCTTGACCCAGCTGACCTCACAACTCTGGAAAATGAGAAAGAAACACATGAATCAATAGATAAATTCTGTGAGGGCCAGTGCTGAGCAGATTTACACAAAAATCCATTTTAGTAGTTTGATCCTAACATTACATATATTCCCATATATCACAAAACCCATTTAGAGATACACAAAATGCTGCTTGAATTACGTAGCCAAACACTTTTCACTTTCTCCTCGTTTCTTTATATGTATTATTTCAAGAATGAAACTTATTGAAGCATTTCATTACGACAAGGAATGATAAATCTTCAACCAAGAAACAGAATTAGATTCTATTCCTGATCACTTCCATTATTGTTCCTACTACAGAAAATCACTGTTAACCATAACTTGGGGAGAACAAAAAGAAAGACTATTCCTTGAATTATCATCCAGTTAACGTGACAGTAATCAATAAAATGCAAATTTATTCACAAACCTATGGATTTCATCGGTCAATGCAGGAAGAGGAGAAAAAAGATAAGCAGGATCCACATTTCCTTGTACACTGACCCCACTACCCAAGCGCTTTCTTCCATCAACCATATCAACTGTCCAATCAAGCCCAATGACATCAACTCCAATTCCTTTCATGCGCTCAAGAAGGCCACCATTCCCATTGATATACAGAACTAGCGGGGTAGTGGGGCATTTAATCTTTACAATATTGACTATCTGCAAAGACAAAGATGAATTAACAGATAAAAATAAATAAAGATAAAGCTAACGAATTTTATGAGCTGTAAGGATAAAAACACAGCAATATAACAAAGATGGCATTTCAGTCACATTAGAAAAGAAAAGCAAGCAAAGTAGCCGTCATATTTTTACATCATCCAGAAACTGTTCCACAACAAAGAAGGTGAAAAAGGCACCTTAGTACCCAATTCAAAGATTGAAATTCCCACTCTTTTGTAGTGTGCTTAACTAAAAGAAGTCAAAATATATACCCCTTACCTCTTCAATATAAGGCTTTGACCAGGTGTCCCACATGTGAGGTGTTAGTTGTCCCCCCCATGAATCAAATATTTGTATGCAGTGAGCCCCAGATTCAACTTGAAAAATAAGGTAATCAGCTATTGCCTCTGTCAAATGAGAAAGAAGGGCTCTCAATACATGTGGGGCTGTATGACACATGCCCTTTATTGTTGTATATGTGCGAGATGTGCCCCCTTCCACTATATATGTAGCAATTGTCCAAGGTGCTCCAACAAAACCAAGAACTGCAGCACGCCCCTCTACCTTCATAAGGCATCAAAAGAGTGTTAAAGAAAGTCACCAAGGTCAAGTTAGTAACACAAGGTAAAGGTAGCACTGCATATTTGACCTAACTCCTAACTTAATATTACCTCTTGTCGCAATATTTTAAGCGAGTCCCCCACAAAATGAAGTTTTTCCAATTCAATGGGATGCAAAGCTTTCAAGTCTTCTTCATTGCGAATTGGTGACTGAATAACAGGCCCCCTCACTTCTTCAATGTCAAATGGGACTCCGAATGCTGGTAAAGGTGTAAGTATGTCCGAGAATATAATAACACCATCAGGATGAAAGGCTTCCCATGGCTGCAAAGAAATTTCTACAATGAGATCAGTTGTCTCTGACCTCTCCCTGAAGGATGGATACTTTTCTGCAAGTTTTCGGTAAGCAGCCATGTACCTTCCTGCCTGACGCATCATCCATGCCGGAGGCCTAATTACTGGCTCTCCTCTAGCAGCCTTAACCAAGAGTGGATCTAAATAAAGTTCCATATTATAAAATAATGAGTTCAAAAATGCAATTTCAACACATTAGTAAATAAAAATCGGCATTTTGAGGAAAACAATGCCTGATTATGAGACGTTTCTGGCATTATTGGATCTTGCTGACAAGGACCAACAATGATCTTTTAGCATTAGATAACTAAGACATCACGTAGCCTGCATCAAACCTAAAGCACTATATTTATCCCCATTCAATTCTCAAACACTAACCATATGGTTTCATCTTCACCATAAACGAAATCAAGCAGTTCAAAACTTCTTTCAAGAGTTACTCAACTCCAAGCATTCATTCACTTAGGTCCAAAGTTTTCGTTTAAGGTAGAAGGCAGGTTCAAGAAGGAAAAAAGGGTATAGCATTCTCCCAATACTAACGCACATCGCTCTTTCATTATATTCACTGAAAACGTTCCCCACAACCAAAGTTCAGGCTTTTCCATTATTCCACATACTATCCAAAAAAGAAGAATATAAGTCATACCGGAAGAAGAAGAGCAGCAAGAGACATGACATCTCCGACGAGCAGAGAGTTTTCCTCTATACGAGTCGTTGAAGAGAAACCCCATTTGTTGTACAGAAAAAAGGGAAATGCTCTTCCATGACAAACAGCTGCACGTACTGCAACCACTCCAAAATATCACACACATTGATAGACAGTAGGAAAGAGACGTTAAGATTAAAAGCTGATAAAATTACCTTGTGAGAGCAGAAAAGTTCATTCTATGCTTTTCTTCCTCAGCAAATTAGTTTAAAGAGAGGCCTCACTTTACGTGCTTCAGGAATATCTTATCCGTCTCCCCTTTCCGCTCCTGTTATCTCATATATCATATATGTGTTTGTGCGTGTTAAAAGGCTTGTTCTTTAAGAACTGGATTTAGGCCTTGTTTAGTACATGGATTATAAGCCATGATAGAAAGATTTTAAATAATTATGTTTGATAAATAATTTATTAGATTGACAAATCAAACCAATTTGCTGATTTTTAAAACGTTACTATAAAAAAACGTTTTCTCTAGCAATTGAAAATTTAAGAAACTAAAAGAATATTATATCGAAAAGTTGCTACAAATTACTTAAAAAAATAGAGGTAGAAATAGAAATAGAAATATAAATTTGACTTAATTTATCCTAATTTTAAAAAGTTAGTCATTAAATTAAAAATTTAAAATATTTAATATTAAATTAAAATTTAAAAAAAATTAAATACTTTTAAATTTGTTATCTCTAATTATATTACATTAATTACTTTTGTAAAGGCCCAACATTTAAGTCTCTTTTAT
>JANKYE010000007.1:25823952-25836136 GCA_032467995.1 Erythroxylum dillonii | reverse complement strand
CAACCCCTTTCACTTTCTTAATTTTTCAAGAACATACACAAAGCTTATAATTTCAAAAATAAATATGGTACCCACCTCGAATCCATGCTAGTACTTTGATTAAAATATCAATTTCTCCATTTCTTCCTTCTTTCTTCCAAATTAAATTTTCCTAAACCATAAATAAATTCAACATCATAAGGAGCATAATCCTCAAAATTAACTTTTGGAAACTCAAAATCATCATTATTCCATGCTATCTAAAGCAAGAAATTCTAAAATCCCCAAATCACTAAAATTAACATAAACCCTAATTCATCACTCATGCAAAATTAAGCATAATCATAGCATAATCTCTTCAATTAACCTTAGAAAACTCAAATCCATAACCCTTCCAAGCCAAAACAACCAATATCTCACTACAAAATTCAAAATCAAACAAAACTTCTCTCTTACCTTTTTCCTCTCCATTTTCGGATTTATTGGACTTCATAAGAAGCTATCATGTTCTTCAACCTCTTTCCTCTTGAAACAAACAAAAATCTTGCTGGAAACCCATGGAAAAACCGAAACTTGCTTCACTCTTCTTCTTTTTCCCCAAAACCGATGCACCTCACCCTCTCTTCTCTCTTCTTCGTTTCTTCTTTCTTTTCTTTTGATATTTTCGTAACTTTTTGCCCTAAAAAAAATGACAGCCACCTTTCAATTCATTTAATGAGTATAAAATGACTAAAGAGCCCCTCCTTAAAGGCCTTTAAATCTACTAACTTAAGTACACTTCCAAATTTGCCCCTAACTTCATGCTACTTTAGGACAATCAATTTGGAGGAATTTGCCAAAACTTCCTTCTAGAAAAATGTTCCTCTATGTCTTCCGTTTCCAACAACACCAAAAACTCTCCAATCGGTTTAGAAACAAAGGAGTTATAACCAAAATACTTGTTCAGCTCTTACTAATTTGAGACTGAACATTAACCCAACTTCAATCCAGAAATTGACAATCTTAGGGACTAAATTGGAATTCGATCCCTTCACATTATTTGTAGCCCCATGTCTCTATTTTATTTTGCCTCAAAAAGCAACTCAATCGGAGCTCCACAGCTCCCGAATTTCTCAAAATACTGAACCATGTTCAGAAAAGTATCCAACTTATCTCCATTTGATTTCCATAAATCATCCTTAATTTAATCTAAAAAATTCATAATTTTTCCATTAACCGGTAGAGGAAAGTCATAGGAATCCAATGCTTCAAAAATCGGATCAATCGGATGTCGGATGGAAAAGATATTACCAAAAGAGTGGAGGAAAAATCAAATAAACAAAAATCGTTGTCGCACTGTAGCAACTGACTCGCGATCACGAGCTGAAGAAAACCAAAGGCTGGCGAGTGCGACGGCTCGCTATTGCGAGCCTTGGCCCAAAACAGCTAGCTCGCGATCGCGAAATGGCTGCTTCGATTTTTCCTCTTTTTTTTAACACAGAAATTCAAAAATTTGTAAATTTTGATCTCGAACTTCAAATTTAACCAATTTGGTATCAATAAAAAGCTTAAAGGAAACTCTACAACTTACTTGCAGAACTCGAAAATCAAATTCATCACTAAGAGGGTTCAAAACCCAATCAAACTTTCTATCCAAATTAATTAATCCCTAAACAAGGATTTAACTTTGAAAATTTCTATCTTTCAACTCCAACATCCAAACATGTCATATTTTATATCAATGTAAAGATCAAAATGAATCCTACAACTTTCATAAAGGACAGAGAAATCAATTTAACCTCTAAGGGAGTCAAATTTCAAATCAAAGTTTCTGTCCTATACTTGTCATCCTATAACACATTCAAACTTCAAAATTTCATATCTTCTAGCTCCGATATCGAAAAAATACCATTCTTTATGGCTACAGAAAGCTCTCTACAAAATCTACAAGTTTCATGTAGACCATTTTCTCAAATTTTGCCTAAATCAAAAAGTCAACTATTCATCTTCCAAAAGTCAAACTTTCTAATTTCTTCAATTCTCACACTCTTTTTCTTTATTTCTTGATTTGATTTTTTTTCCATTTACATCAAATTAATCACCATAATTGTCATGGCAACCCAACACACACAAATTTATTCAAAGACTTCCAAGTCAACAAAACCAAAATCCACTTCTTTTCACATTAATTTCGTTTAACTCTAAAACACCCACAACACATACATACTCAAAATCACCTATTTCATTCATTTAATAATTTCTAATTTCCAAGAAAAATTTCGAGGTCCAACACTGTAAGTAAGCCACCAATTGCAAAGATAATAACAAGGACATAATTGATTAAGTTAGTAAAACCAATTAATTACAGTAATGCCCTTTTTATTGACAAATTATGAAGAAAATTGGTAATAACAAAACTCCCTAAATCATTAGTTAACTCAAACAGTTTGTCTGCCCTTCGTACTTAAGGTCGTTACCAACATCTCATCAGTAATTTCCTTACTTGGTTCCTCCTCTACTTCTTCTTCAATTACCTTGTCCACTCCTCTTCTTTCTTCTTTATAGACAAAGGTTTCTGCCTCATCTTCTTCAATTACCTTCTACCACTCCTCCACTTTCCCTTCTTAGATGGACGCTTCTTTAGGAAGTTCTTCTTAAAATGTCTCTTCAACCATGAAGCCAACCATTGATTGGTCTTCATTCTACTGTGTTAATCAGTTCAAATAGTATTCTACGGTACGCTTAAAATATTCAGGTGAAGAAACTCTTTCTTCGAATTCATGTTGGCTAGCTTTAAGATTGGAAAGGTATTCATTATTTTATTTGTAATGCTTCCTTTTTCTTCTTCTCCTTCTTCTAAGAGCTTGTTTTCATTCCTAAGGGTGATTGCAATTCCAAGTTCTTTAGGATATATTTTAGTAAGACTAGGCAAACTCCCCTACAATTCTTTAGATAATATCTCCATTATCTAGTCCATTTAATTCACCAAATTTTGTATACGAAAATCTGTTTCTTGATGCCTCATAATTGATTCTTGAATGAAATCAGTCATCTTATCTTCTAAAGTTAGCTTATTAACTGGAGGTGCTTGGTGCTATAAATATCTAGCTGAAGCATCATGGTACCATCTATAGGTTTATTACTCACTTAGAAAATTATTGATATCAATAATTAGTATCTAAGTTTCGAATCCCCCCAAACCCTTAACATATTAATCTCTTATTAACTGTTTTATTGATTTATTGGATAGTGGAGATTCCTATGATATGCTAATAGTTGACTTTGAGACTCCTAATAACTAATCCTAAGGTTTTTAACCAAATTACTCAAGTTAAAGTTTACAAGATTGCTTTACCGATTTGTGAATCCCTCTATTAAGTTTGACCCTAATATGAAAGATTTATGTCATCATATCTCTACAGTTGCAATCAACTCCATCCACTTACGGTAGATCTATTCATCAATAGGATTTCTCAATCTCTACGTATGAAATCAGACTATGATCTAATATTCTCAGGTTTATTAGAACATAAATAAAAGACTTAATTGAATCACAATATAACAATCAAACCACTTGCATTAATAAAAAGTCAAATCATATCAAAGTATTAACATAGGGTGATGCACGTACATAACTAAAATCTATTAAAATCACCAATCTGCACGGCCTGGGAGAAGTGCATGGGCAAATGCACGGTCATGCATCCCTTTTGTGTGTCAAATCTTCATTTTATGTCATTGTTTTAATTCTTCTCCTTTAAGTCAGTGGAGGCAATTATACTCTGTATACGCACTTGAAGCGAATTAAGTACCAAATATACAACAAAAGTATCAAATATGGGTGTAAAAATATATTATTAATTATGCATCTATCACCATTTAAAGCCTTTTATCCTTAAAAATCCTCCATATTTGCCTAATTTTTAAGGTCTTATTGGTGTCTCAGATGGAATTAACTTTAGAGCACACATATCATATCATTTTGCCTTAACAGGTAAATTTTGGAAGTCATTATCGCACCACAAAACTTATGATTTTTTTTCTAACATCTTGATGACATATTTAGGAAGGAATAGGAGAACCAACCAATAATATAAAGGCTATTAAACATTGAGTTATGAAATTGAATTCTACTTGCGAAAGATCAACACAAAGTTCTAACAATGAAAAGTATAAATACTAAAAATGATTAATTGATTGTGATAAAATGCTCTCCATATTTCAAGATAACAAAAAGACTTTTTAATATTAATTACAATAAAACCTTATACATGGTCAATCGCTGTCATATTCAAAATAGTTAAAAGTTTTAAAAGAGTTAGCATATTGTTATAATTATTTTCAACCTAAACTAAAATAAATTTCAAAATACAAAATAAATTCTTTCCTATAAAATTTTTAAATTTTTACTTTAATTTTCATTGTATTTTATTCTTATTGATTTTAGATTTTTTACCCTTTTAGGTTATTTTTTAATCTTTAAAAATGATGATGATATTTTGTAAATCTAAATTTATTTCATTATATTTTACAACAAAAACAACAACATCCAATATGATTCTTGCTAGACCGCTGGGTCTGGGTATTTCACTATATTTTATGAGCCTAAATATACTTAAAAAGCTTACTTATTTTAGAAAACTAAACAATTAATAAAGAAAATCTAAAAATATTTCATTTTTTTTCATTTTAGTTGTTGTTAAAGAGGGAAAATGGTTGATTCCTTTTTCAAAATCTGAAAAGAAAACTTTAGAAGTGAAAAAGTGAGAAAAGTGAAGTATTTTTAAAGAATTTCATTGAAACAAAACCCAATGATAAGGGTGTTTTACAATGTTACTAAATAGAACCTCACAAAAAATTATATTTATGTTTCCATATCGATAGTCACTAGAAAAAGTAGCATATTGACTATTCTTTGCTTTTGTACACTAGTTTACTCAAAAAGCCTATCACTCTATAGCTATTACCAAAATCATCATCATTACCATAATAGGTCAAGCATACTTCCAATATGATCAGACTTTCTTAAATATCACTTGATAATTGGCTTTCATATATATAGAGAGATTAATAAATTTTGTAGGAACTAAATGCAGGTTGTCACCACTTTATAAGAAGATGCAAAACAATAAAAAGTTTATATTCCCATGTCACATTTGATTACAATGTAACCTTCAATTGTGTATTAAAGCTTGATTGTAGGACAACCCCTGTGGATTGAACAATGGTATTGAGGAGTCTTTGATCCTATACAAAAACCTTTCGAAAGATCCTTAGATCTCTCTCTTTCCAAAGAGTGTAAATTGTGTTTTAAAGTGCAAGTTTGAATACAATCCAATCACCCCCTTTTTTTTGCTTTGATTCTTACAACACTAATCAATAAGTTCTTGCCAATCTAATGTAGGAATAGATTTATTGCACAAGCCTTTTATTATGCTCCAAATACTAGAGTAATACTCACATTTAAAAAGGAGATGTTTTATGGTTTCTAGTGCCTGATTACAAAGAACAAAAATATTAGGTAAATTTATGTCTCTTTGCATCATATCTAAATTACTCAACCTTCATTTAATAGCAAGATACAATATAAAGGAGGCCTTAAGACATGCTTAGTGAAACTAGACCAAAAAGTGCCAAGGTACTTTAAGAACCCTTTAATATTCTTTTACAAGAATCATTTGTAAAGCTTTCTATGTAGTGTTTATTCCATCTTATTTGGTTCTCTTACCTAGAGAGATCTAAATAATTAGATTGCTTGTATGTACAAAGTTGGATATCAACATGTTATATGAAGATATCAATTGCATTTTGAAGAGATGAGAGCACATCAAATTCACTTAATGGCCCAATTATAAACTAGTTATTGTTTTAAAAGGAATTTGAATGTTCATTGCCAACTTTGTATACGGACTCCAATATGAAATTTTGACTAAGTTTGAGAATGTAAGTTATTATCCATGAATTATTTTACTTTGATTTAAGATGCTAGAAGCTCTTATTTCTTATTTAATATGCATATTTCAATTTCATTCATAGGGAATTCTTACTATTGATGATCTGCCAATGATGTTGAAGAAGAATAAGTAGGCTTTGTTATGTAATTTCTCTCTTCTAGTTAGTAAGAAACTATTACCATCCCTTAGAGAACCAATTTTGTTAGAATTCTTTCTTGATAAAAAGATTTATTAAAAAAAGTATTTTTCCTCCATTTTCAACCATAATATTCTTAACCTTTGCCTAATGAAGGACAAGTTCAATTTAAAAACTTAGTTGTAATGATGTAGAGCTAATGATTCCTTTTTAGAGTTCCAGATCATCAAGGGTATCATAAAGAGCACTTTGGATTCTTTTAAGTTAAACTTTTTCTTTTTTTAATCGCTAATTAATTATCTAAGCCTTCACTATGTTTAGAAATTTAATTTTTCAGCAATTATAGAGCTTGTTTCCTTAAATATTAGTAAGTCCTCTTAATAAACTAATCTTTAAATCTATGTACATCAACCAGATAGTTGTTAAATCTAAAGGGGATGTTTCTTTTTTGATGATTGAAGATGATTTATTTACACCAGGATAAGAGTGTGATTTGATAAGATGATTTTTAAGAGATGCTTTACTTTTTGGAAAAGTAGAACTCCATTAAGCATTTACTAAGGCTCTATCCACTTATTTTCTTAAGAATCAATTCCTTTTTTGTTTATTTTTCCATGTGTAAAAGTGTCCCTCCATTCTAAGATTAGTGACTTGAAGATGATTGACATAGTTTCCGAGTTCATCATAATGGTTCCTTAGGTTAAAATTTCCTTCTATCTCAATAAAGTGTCATATGTTATAAAGTCTCCTATATTCATCCAAAATTCACTCATATTAGTACCAATCTCATTTAGTTTATTCCATATAGTAATACTTTGAAATTTTCAATTGAATGAATAGAAAAATGAGATGTAGAAACTAAAATTTAGTTGTTTCATTTTGATATGCATGTGAATAATCTAATCCTTGATGGCTAAGGTAGAAGCCTACAATGTACTAAGACTTTAAACCACTATTAGTCTTCCATTATGGTGATGGTGACGATAGAAAAATGTCTCTTGAGGAAGCTTAGGTGTTTAAAATTTCTCTCATTGATTTTAGTTTGCAAAAGACTTATAAGAAAAGGGTTAGTTTCTTAAATATAATCAAAAACCATTTATTGTTTATTAGGACTATTAAGCTCTACATATTTATAGTAAGCTAATGCTTTCTGTGTAGCATCCCACTTCCGCAAGACACGTACTCAACATCCTGAATGATATCCGAGTTCGTGCCTCGCGAAGGTGGCATGCTAGAGCACTTAAACATTCAAAACTCAATACAATTTTCTTTGAACAACAAAATACACACATTTTTTTGGAAATCCATAATCTGTTCGAGCCCACTTTATTTCATAAACTTTTTCAATCATAGCAATACAATCAACAAAATTTTTAGTAGCCAATTGGGCCCTTTCACAAATACATAACACTTTAGTCATAATGTCTTTACATTATAACATAAATCATATACATATATTACAAAACTTTTGGAATACATAATTGATACAAAAGTTGCAAAACATACAATTCAGTACAAAAAATAAAAAAATACAATGCAGATGCGAACTGATCTCGACCTCTATCCCTCACTTGTATATTGTAGGGATACTTCCGTTTGCCTAACGGGGTATTTTCTGATCCTAAAAAATATTTGCAAAATTTGGGTGAGTTTTGTGAACTCAGTAAGTGACTATCATCGATGGCTCTCCCAGTCACATAACACATAATTCACATTCACAACATTTCACATTTCATATTCAATACTCTTTAATTATTTATATTATGCATATGCAGTGCACATGACACCCACTTTCTATTTGTTACTTTGTTGTAACCGAGTGCTAAACTGTCCTATATCCATTGGATACTGGGCTCATTACTAACTGTCCCTTATCTGATGGGGATACAAGGCTCATTTTACACAACCTTAGGCTCTTAATCACTTTTGAGCTCGAGACTCTTTTTCACACTTTGAGCTTTAAGCTCTAATTAGTAGCTACCCTAGTCACAACTACCATTACGTTCCATGCATTCATGAAATGGAATGCCCCACTCACATTTGCATATACTCATGTAATCACATTCACATATCATCAGACCTTAGTCCGACATTCAACATTAGAGTTGAGTATCACTTTTTAATTTATATGCATGGTCACATTTTCCCTCGGAACTAAGTCTAGCATTTAACAACCAAGTCATGTTTCACATGTTTCATCCATGTTCATTGATGTGACACCATGTTCATTGCAAACAGAAGTCACATGACTTGTCACTTAAAGAGCAAGAGCATTTGAAGGATAATGAAGAGCCTTGCCAAATCATTAAAGAAAACACACCAATAATAATTTGTCTATGAAGAGATACATGTATTCTCAATTGTTTTGGTAGTATATATGTGACTATTTTACTTTTAAATCTAGTTTGCATATAGTTTTTAGGAAATGAATAAATTGTATTGACATTACAAAAAGTTAGTTCAACATTACAATAAGTTCTATAAAACTGACTACCTGTCAATTTATAACATGGTTAGAAAGCCAACTGGAGATAAAAAAACATTTGAGATTATTTTCAAGATCAATACAAACATATAAATTATAAGTTCCATCTGTTTTTCATATCTAGTAAGAGAGAATTTTGGGCATTTTTTGCAATAACAACAGCTTTAATCCAGTTAAGTATCTTCAAGGCTAGTTGGTACTTGTCTTCTACAATCTTCTTGATCCATCTGTTGTTTCTTTCTTTCCAAAACGTGTAAATGATGGTGGTGAATGTTGCTTTGAGTAATATGACATTTTGCTTTCCAAGTTTTGCACGGTTGATGAACCAATTCAAAGATTCCTCTCATACTTATGTGTAATTGTCCACTGTTAACATATGTTAAATTCTGCTCCAAACTGCTTTTGAATATCTACATTGAAAAAAGAAGTGAAGCAACTTCTTTACATAATTCACAAGTTTTCATTGGTTCTAAACCATCTACTTTTAGTTTTAAGCCTAATTTTGATAACTAGCTAAGTTATTATTGAGGTTTTAGGATTTAGAGTTTGTTTCCATAGTAGGTTGTACCATGGAACTTCTACCGAACTATTTGAGATCATTCTATGATAGAATTCATTTGTGAATCTTCCATATAAATTGGGATTCCAAATGATGAGGTATTCCCCATTCCTTTCTATCAATTTTGATAAGTGTTCAATAAGTGAGTGGAAACCTCCCAAACTCACATACTAATTACCATTCGAAATTAGAGAAGATCCTTTGAGGTTCCAAGGAATTTTATTCCTCAAGTGGTTTATATTAGCTTGTTGTATAAATGGAATTGCATCTGGCCAATTATCAAACCAAAACCATGTATTTTCACCATTACCTAGCTTATACTTAATCCAAGGATACACTATACCTCTCAATTTCAAAAATTGATTGAAAATCTAAAAAACCTCTATTGTATAAGTGATTTGCCAGAAATTCAAGTTTTTGTGGTAGTATTTATGGATCCATTTGATCCAAAAGGCCTTTTTGTCTATATAGAGTCTCCAAATTCTCTTACACATTAGCACCTTTTGCATTGTTAAGATGGATATAATTCCAAGTCCCCATTGATGCTTGGTGATAGTGATCTCAACTCATTTAACTTTAACATTTTTGGAAATTTTTGTTTTGCCAGTCCATAAGAATGCTTTCACAATTCTGTCTATCTCCTATATCACCTTCATTGGCATAGCAATATATGTAGTATAATGTATATGCAAACTACCTAGGACTGAAATAATGAGTGTTAGTTTAGTAACATAAGAGAGGAATTTGTTTTATAAAGTATTATTCTTGATTTGATCTTTTTAATGGGAGGGACACAATAAGAGAATTTAGGCTTAGAAGTGGTAATTAGTACTCCAGGGCTTTTAAAGGGAATAGGATGTACATATGTCCTTGCAATTCTGTTGAGTTCTTCTTAGTTTCTTACATTAAAGGAGATATATAAGCAACTTTGTAATAGTTAAACTTTAGACACGAACACTTTAAAAACACTTTCAAGACATTATCATTACATTTATAGAATAGGGATCTGCACCACAGAGAAGCATTAGATCATCTACATAAATGAGGTGTGCCAAACTGACTTCTCTGCATTTGTTGTGAAGTTGGAAACCTCCATTGTAGGATATTAATTTACTCAGGAAACTTGATAGCCCTTCCATTGCAATGGGTGAATAAATAGGGGGATAAGGGATCCTCTTGTCCATTCCCTTTAAAATTTATAATAAGATTAGTGGGAAGAACATTAGCTAGCACACTATGTGAAGAGGATTTTATCAAATTCATGACCCAATTCACAATTCTATTTAGAAGTTGCATTCCTTAAAGGCATAACTGTTTAAATCTCCAGCTGACTTTGTCAATTGCTTTATAAAAATCAATTTCAGCAAGCAACTTTGGATTCTCTTCCTTGAGTAGCATTTTTAAGAGTAGAATGTTATCACCAATGTCTCTCTGGAATGAAATCCTTTTGTGAAGTATTTATGGTTTCACTAAGCACATTCTTCAATCTTTCAGTAAGAAGCTTAGCAATTACTTCATAAATTGTGTTGCAACAAGCTATTGGTCTAAAATCTACCATGCTTGAGGTATTTTGCTTTTTGGGCACTAAACAAATATGGGTGTGATTCATTTCTTTTAGAATTTTGGAAGACTTGAAGAATTCCAATATAGCCTCAATGAATAATCTACCTGTGATATCCTTTTTGTTTTGAAGAACCATGCTAAAAAGCCATCCGAACTAGGTTCTTTTGAGAGATGTAAACTGAATACAATTATTTTGACATCTTGAACTAAAAAGGGCAAACCAAAGACTCCTTTAGTATCTGATTTATTTCAAAATTGAATACTTTTTGTACATTGTAGCTTGGATGAATAGATTCCTTAGATCCCATTAGTTGAGTGAAAAAGTTTTTTACTAGCTCTAGTAAGTTCTAGTAAGCTTTCCTAGGATTCACATTCCTTCTATAAAGTGGAGTTAAGTGGAAAAATTTTATGTTAGAGTCCCCATCCCTTATCCAATTAAGTTTGGTCTTTTGTTTCAGGATTGAATTGTGAAGATTCAAAGCCTCTTGATACTCTTATAGCCTTTGCAATTTAATCATCTTCAAGTCAGCATTGCGAGGTAAGTTATAGCAATTTGCCTGAGAAATAATTAATTTATTCTTGAGAGAAGAGAGATTACGAGATTTTGAAAGAATTAATTCCTTTAAAGTTGCTCTAACCAGCTTCAATTTTTGCATAAGTTGGTAAGAATTGAATCCATCAACTTCTATATTTCAACATCTGTTGATTAACTTCATGAATCCTTCCACATGAGAGATTCCATAAAAGAACCTAAATATGGCCTAAACATTTCTAGTTTCATCAATTTTTGGAATTAGCATGTAAAAGTTATGAAAACAAATTTTCTTTGTAGTGAACATAAGATTGAGGAAACAAACTAAAATAAAATGAGTTAACCATTAATCTGTCCAATTTTTTCAGGATGTGCATCCTAACATGTTAATTGTTTATCTATGTAAAGTGTCTACCTGTTGAGCGAAGGTCCATCAAAACCACCTTAGAGAGTAGGTTAGTTAGCTCTTTTGTTGATTTGAGAGTGAATCTCTTATTACCTTCAATTTAAGTCAAGTTTAGGGAATAATTGAAGTCCCCACCACCAGCCAAGGATTCTTGGTTCTTAGTTGTTGCCTTTGAAAACCTAGCTAGAGTTTATTCCTTTAAAAGCTAAAATTTTAAGCATAGATTATAGATAAATCAAAGTTGTGAATCGTACCCCTCAGTTGACATTTCAACCAAATAAATTGATCAGTTTCTTCAACAACGTGGACTTCAATCACATATGTGTTATAATGATAAATAATTCTCCCATTGTAATGCAAAATGTGGTTAGACATAGGTTGTAGCGCCCCCTTACCATAGAGTACCCACCGGGACGCCCGTAGGTCATTCCGGTACGTATCCTATGATACGAGACCACTACTGACAACCACCGCTAAACTCCTCATGGCATCACAATTATAAAACAGTAATACAAAATTGACAACTTTTTAAAATCAAACGATAGTGCATTGTATGTACTCCAAACTCAGTAATTACAAACTATCAGTATT
>JANKYE010000007.1:25776625-25788513 GCA_032467995.1 Erythroxylum dillonii | reverse complement strand
ATCATCATCTTCTCCAAAGGAAAGGGTTGGTCTTTATGAAGAGCAAGGAGAAGAGAGCAAGATGACCAAGAAGCAAGGAGAAAATAATAGCTTCAAGTGATCAAAAGTCAAGAAGAAAGAGAGGGAGGATGATGCACGAAAAAGAGAGGAGAATTTCACCAAAACATAACTCCAATAAGTTTTAACAAATGAATGTCGTGAGTGAGCATAAGGAGGGGCTTAAAAGAAGACAAACTTAGGTTAATTAAATAAATACATGGCTATAAACATGCCACTTGTCACATTTCTAATAAATCCTTCTCAATTAATCCATTTCAAGCCCAATTTCCCATAAATTCCACTTGTCAAAAATCTCTATAACCATATGGCCAAAATTCAATTCCATAGGCACTAAATTCTACTACCAGTTGTCAGTTAGTCTGCCACACGACATTTTTCCTAGTTTGGGATTTATCCTCGAAAAATTTCAGAAAAATTTCCTAAAATTATCCAAAATTACAAAATAATAAAATCACTCTCCAAATCAATTTTCAAGATCAATAACCCACAATTCTCTAAACAGTCACATTTATTACCAATTATACCGGGAATATCCATGAATGCATGTACAATTATTGTTATGTGCAAAGATTTCCTATTCATGTGCATGTGCACCATATCTAATGCATGAGCATGGGATGTATTGTCCCAATTTCTTTGATTGCTCTCACGTATACCAAATTTTTAGGGTTCTAATCCTTTGTATGGAACCGGGATGCTACAGCCTACCCATGTGTCTATACTAGTATCAATTTGTATCAAGAGTGTACTACATTTAAGCCATTTTTCAAAGATTCACAATCCTTTGTCTTTTTGGAGCAAGAAGAAGAAGATTAAAAAAAAAGAAGAAGACAAGAAAATGAAAAGAAATGAAGAATAAACCATTAAAATATCTCATGCTCATGGAAAAGTTGCACAGTCGTGAGTGTGTGTGTCACGACTGTGCAACCAATTGCATGGATATAAGGAATAATGTGAATTTATGCACATAAGCAAATGAAGAACATAGCCAAAGGAAGGATGACCAAGATGTGCATCAATTGGAAGTAAATGGAGGACAAAATCTAGCAACCTGCAGCGCACAGATGGGGAGCATGTCAAGGCCAAAACGACATAGCAGTGCAGTGCAAGCAACACATGCAGGAGCACCAAATGTAGCGCATGCCAAAAAAAATGCCCTCCACGCCAAAAACTCAAGTAGTTAGGAAAAGAAGGAACAAAACGTGCAGCATAAGGGACAACTAAGACAAAACGCACACGTTAGAGATGTGAGTTTAAGAAAAGAGCTGGTAGAAAGGTTTTGGGGGTGTTGTGTTTCTAAAAATAGAAGAGAGGGTAGCTTTGCATAGGTGTGTCATACCTGTGACAATCACCTTGTTGTCTATAAGGGTGATATCTGTCTGAATTTCTAGCTTTAGAAGCATGTCGTTTAAAAAATCTTATCTTCTTTTTCCTCTTTTGATTAAAAGGATGTAAATAAGCTCATAACAACTTTCTTTTGAAGTGTTTGTCCTTACTTTATATTTCATTCACATTTCTCTTTATCTTTGCATTTGATCTTTAGGCACGACTTTTTGTACGTTTGTTTGAATTGGGGTTCACCTTTTATCGTAGCCTTAAAAAAATTATGTTATTCATACAATTTTTCCAATGTCACTAAAGCTAGTTTGTGGATTTCTCTAAGAGGGATTTGAGATATGTCTCAGTGAAGCGAATTGATTATCCTTTGAAAATTCGGATGTCAGTCATCAGGAAGGGAGGCAATTAATGCATATTGAAGATTGACATCCTTGAAGTCATTGAGCATATAATGTTTTTTAAACATTCTTTAAACAAGCTTTTACAAATCTTTCCTTTTCATATAACAACAATCCATTTCAAGGTATTCATGATTTTGTTATCGATCAATGACTTGGAAATCTCTGATGAATTCTTTATGAATCACTCCTAACAAGGAATTGACTTCTAACAGTTGTAACACTTTTATGCATCTGTATTCACTAAGGATTTGTAACCATTCTCTTAAAATTCTATCAAGATCTCTTTAAGAAACATGTATGGTCTTGTCATTTGAGAATCTATCTAAGCACTAAATTCATGTAGTTGGTCTCTCCATTATTTTTTGGTAAGAACTCATTAAAAGTGAACTATGGTCCTAAAGTACGTTTGTAGATAAGAGTTCCTTATGGTCTCACTGGTTATTTGATTGACTCAGTATCTTTAACCTTTGGTTCAACTTCTATGTGTGGTTGAGAAAAGTGTGGAACAATCATCATCATTTAAGATATTTGAGTGAGATTTGCAAGCTGTTAAGAGCTTTCAATAAAATAATCATGGTCTTAGCTATCATTGTGACTTTTAGAGCTATTAGGAACTAATTAAAGGGTAGCTATGTATTCTTGGTAGGGTGTGGGTTCTTTCGTTGAAGATCTTTCTTTTGGTGGAGAAATTAGTGGTGCTTTTACTTGTAAAGGTTTAGAAGATAACAAAATATCTTTTGCTGCAGGTTTGGCTTGGAATGTTATTTGATGATTATGGAAGGGTTTATTCAAAACGAATAGGATATTTTGAAGACTTTTTTGTAGTTAGTAGCTGATGGAGTGTTATAAGTAGGTTTTACAATTGGAAATTTCATAAGCTATGGCTCATATAGTACCCTGGATTGTTTTTTTAACCACGTCAAACACAATTCTTTTAAGCTCTTTTTAAACCTTTTATAGTTTTCTTTCCTTTTTAGAGAAGTCTGGTATGCAATAATATTGTTCAATATATCTTCTTAAATCAAAATCAAGTTGGGTAGCTTAATTAAGTAGTCATTGATCTAATTATCATAGTTGGAGAGATATAGCATAAACCTTTGACTTTAATCATTGTGTCTGTTGGGATGAACCATCATGATTTGAATCAATTCAGCAAAGGACATTCTTTTATGCTACAACATTTTGTATATGCCAATTTAGTACTTCTTTTATATAAGAAATAGGTACATATTTGTCTCGTGGATTGATACCTATTGAATTTGAGTATGACCTCATAGATACCCCAATCGTGTTATTAGTCTAAGATTTTAAAGGCAGAAAAATTTTCTCATATGATCTCATCATTATTCCATAGGGATTGGAGAAATTATTAGCATAGAGCTTCATAGTTAGATCTAGTGTTTCTTTCCAACTACTCTCAATAGTTAAGAGAGATCCATTGATCTAGGTTTAAGATGAATCCAAGGTGTCAAGCTATCATCTCCATCACGTTTGGGTTGGATCCTCATTTGAGGTTGGCACTTAAATATTTCCTGGGACTTTTTTTTGGGCTCTTCTTTCCATCATAGGACATAATCTTCACTGTCACTGATAGAATATTCATCCATCCAATATTCAAAGTCTAAGTCGCAAATAGATGAATTTACATCCCAATTGAATGTCCATTAACATGGTTGACATGCATTTCATATCCATTGGGGAAGACAAAGAGGATTGGAAGACCACTTATGCCTTTTTCATGAGAAAATGCTGAAGTAACCATCAATATCGAACAAGAAGAAGCTTTGGATGGTTCTAGGTTTTCTTCTCCAAGCTTGCTCAAAATAGACTTTACTATACCATCTTTCAAACTTCTCAATAGTGAAGAAGTGATAGTATGAATAGAGTTTCGATGTGGAGCATGAAATTCCTTCTCATGTCCACCTCATAGGCATTAACTTTGTTAGTTGATGTGGCGGTTACTGTTGTAGAGTTTGGATGATGGTGGTCTTATTTTGGAACCTGTTTGCTACCATATAAAGGGAATCTTGTGTAGAATTTGGAAAGCTCTTATCTAAAGCATAGTTTTGCAATCTGTAAATGATCTAATGATGAAGTGCAATCATGATAGCAGTAAGATCACGCTCAGCTCTAACAATTTGAATTTGGACTTTTAATCTTATAAGTAGAGTCAGATCAACAAGTTTGATATTAAAGTTTGGAGCAATAGTTATTATGAAATTGCCATTGTTGAGAGTGGTTAGGAGGATGCCAATCAAAGCATTCTAGTAAGATGTGTATGTTGTATCTAAGAGAGAAATTCGAGCTATTGCTAGAATTTCTTTTCTTATAAATAATGTTAAGATTATATGAATAGCACCTACATGGAGATATGTGTAACCTTGGTCTAGCCATAAGGAGATTAGTTTAGACGGAAACTCTAGATTTATGTATGGATATGTAAAAGTGGATTTTAGGCCACATTGGTCTAATCTAAATCCTTTGATCAATTCTTTAGGTTGAAGTCTCGTGGAAATTAAGGAACGGATACTTCTTGTAAAAGATCTAGATTTATGATGTAGATTGTATAAGCTTAATAAAGGTAGTTGAGAATTATAAATCTTAATGTCTTTACTGAGTAATTTTTACAAGATTTTCTATTTTATTAAAGAGAGTTTTCTTGAGGTTAGAAGAAAATTGTGGGAAGAAGAAGATGAAGAGAAAAGAACTTAGTTTACTTTTTATTTTAATAGGAAAAATTATTAGCATAAAAAATTAGCACTTATGTTTCTTCTTTTAAAAATTGGTTAATTTTCTCTTGTATCTTTTCGCAAAAAAAAGTTTTAGTTATTCATAATACTTGTAATGTTAGATGCTGGAGATGGTCTTCTCGTCTAAAAAAGTATTTATTCATAATGTGCATAACGTTAGGCTGGAGACTAATTATATAACCATTTTCTGGACAATCTTTGTATTCGTCTTCTGCGAATTGCGAAAATGCTGACTCGGGACTTCTCCTTCTGCAAGTCCCTAAATCCTAAATTTTGTCCTCCCCATACACGCCCCAAAACACCAGCCCTAAAACCCCGATTCTTCACTGTTCTCTCACTTTCCCACCAAAATGAACCTTCCCAAAGGGACGTTCGTGCGTTCGCTGGCCGCAGCAAGAAGAAAACGAGAGAAGCAGTCGCTGGCAGGATCGAGGGCAATGCCGAATTCCGTCGGCAGATGAAGCGCAACGCGTGGAAAAAGTCTAAGAAGCTAGCAGAGTCTCTTTTCTACAGGCTCAAAAACCCTAATAAGAACTACCCAGACAATTTCACCGAGGCAGAATTGAACCTAATCGGTCTCGGTTATGACCGCATGGTCCGGTTCATGAAGAAAGATGACCCCAATCTCAGGCACCCATACGATTGGTACAAGTATGGTGAGTTCGGGCCCTACTCGTGGCGCGGCATTGTTCTCGGTGACCCGGTTCGTGGTCGAATTACTGATGAGTGTCTGACTCTGTATAGTGAAGTGAAAGACAATGAAGAATGGGATAAGATTGAGCAGTTTGAAATGGACGTTGATTTTGGGGAGAGAGTGAAGGAATTGGATAAAAATGTGGGCTTGAGGCGTTATTGGGTCTTTGTGAGACACCCCAAGTGGAGATTGAACGAATTTCCATGGCAGCAGTGGACGTTAGTGAGTGAAGTGGTTTTAGAGGCTGGTAAACAGAGGTTGGATAAGTGGAATTTGATGGCTAGGTTAGGGAACAAGGCAAGGAGCTTGATTACGCGGTGTGCCGCTTGGTTTAGGCCAGATATTGTGTATGTTAAGAGGCCAGTTTATCAGTGTAGGTTTGAACCTCAAGAGGATTTCTTTAGGGCTTTGATGCCCTTTCTGGATCCAAAAACAGAGAGGGATTTTATGTTTGCGTTGGAGAATGAGGAGGAAGGGACTGTGGAGACTTGCACGTATTATGAGGGGTTATGTAAGATTGTGAGAATCAGTCAGAAGGCATTTGTTGACGATGTCGTGAATGCATATGAGAAATTGAGCGATGAGAAGAAGTCAAAATGTTTGGAGTTCTTATTGACAAATCATCCCGTGCAGTTGTTACATCCTTATACCAAGGAGTGGAAGTTGAAGTTGGAGGAAATGGAATTGGGATGTGATGCGCCGGATGATGAAGATGAAGGTTTTGATAAGAATGGAACAGAGTTCAGCGAATGGATTGAAGATGATGGAGATGGTGATGATCAAGATGATGTGGTTTTGGATATGGAAGAAAGTGCCAGTGATAGTGAATTAGCAACTGAAGAAGAAGAAGATTTGGTTGAAGAAGAAGATGATGATGAAGAGGATGATGAGTTTTGGGATGAGAAGTTTAAGAAAGCGATCAGTAGTGCAGAAGAAATGGAGAATTTAGCCAAATGGAGTATGGAGAGAACCAGTGAAATTTATAAAAAGCAGTGGGAGGAAATGCAAGGGAAGGGAAGCACAAATAGTGAAGATGGGGATGAAACTGCTTTAAGAGGTGTTAGAGCAAAAGTAAGTCCTGAGGAATGGAAAATTGCTGGGATTGGTAGGTGGAGTAAAAGGATAAGGAAGAGTAAAATCCCACCTGAGTTGTTTTTACGAGCAGCTGTTAGGCCATTCACGTATAGGAATCTTGTCAAGGAGATAGTTTTGACTAGGCATGCAATTTTGGATGGTGAAATTGGTTGAAAAGACTGAACGTGTTTCATGGGTTGTAGTTTGTAGAAGCCATCCTGATCTACTTTTAGTTATAAGGTGGTTAAGGGCAATCATGAAATTACTTCTTGATTATTTGATAAGAAATTGCCATCCTTGGCAGTGCGTGTTGTCATTTATGTTGGAAGCCATGCTTTGTGTTCGAGCTGAAATATAGCAAAGAAAAATTTTAAAAAACCTACTCCCTCCGATTCATAATAAGAGTCGTTTTAGAGGAATGCACGTTTATTAAGAAAGTTAATGAAATATCTGATATACCTTTATTAATTATATGTTAAAGTGTCTTGAAAATATAATCTGTGTAATCTGTGTAATTAAGATGTGAGAGAAATTAAAGGATAATTTTGGAAATAAAATTATAAATATACATAAAAAATCACAAACGACACTTATTTTGAATAATTAAAATTTCTTTAAAACGACTCTTATTATGAATCAGATGGAGTATTATTTATGTGTCTTGTCTTAAACATCCCTTATACGGAATCTACAACTATCCACATACATGACAACCAAATTTTTGTACAAATCATTACGACATACATTTCTATTCATTTATATGGACTGTCATTACACATTTTTCTATTTAATGATACACATATACATATTACAAAATTTCATATCATTTATCATTATCATAAGGATTACATACAATTTCTTATATTACATATACAACCATTCTTTAATTGAAAGATATATCCAAAGGTACTTTTACTTCCAACTGTTGGTCTTGATCCTTGCAAATGTTTCCTATATCATACTTTCGTGACTTGGACTTATACATATTAACATCCGTGTTAAGCTTGAAAACTTAATGGGGAAAATATTTAGTTTGGATGACCATTCACAGTAATCATTTGCTAAGTACACACATTTAGAAATATCATAATTCACATACCATAAATTCACATTTATGAACCAAACATTGATAGTCACCGCTCATGCAAACAATGATGATATACTTAAGCAAAATACGTAACACAAATATGCTTTAATAGATTATCCATATGTCGAAAATGTACATTTACAAGTAAAATATTGATATTCAACGCTCATTGACACAAATTATCTATACAAATGCAAATGGTCATCAATACTAATTATTTATGTTGTCATATTGTATTTCTTATTTATATCTATTTACTTTAATTTATGTGTTAGGTCTGTACATTGTTTTTGGGTATGGATAACGAGAGCTCTGAATATCAAAAGATATCAAAACTGTGGATACCAAAAGACATCAAATTGTGAAGATATTATAGTCTCGAAATGAAGACACCATTGATGTCAAACTGTAGCAGCTGCGCTATATCCCTATATGCATGCCCATTTATCCACTATCAGGACAATAAAGCAAGTATTGTAACATTTCCTTTAACCATTTGTCAACTTCACAATTCAGATATTGACAAGTCATATGATATACATTTCAAGTCATAAAATATTTATATGTTTTCATACATGCAAGGCATAACTTACCACCATTAGAAGGGTGTCAAAATCACACTTGTATAATCATATCGTACACATATGAGCAATAAATATGCGTACAAACCATTTATGAAAATGTAAGTTTTCTTTAGAATTTACTATGCTCAATCTTAAATTCCAATGTTCAATCACCCAATTCACATATGATAAGTCCTATTTCATTTATTTCTAGGTATTTGAAAAGTTTCATATACATTAAAAAAGGTTTAGATAAGATTCAGTAAAAATCGGAAACAAAAACAAACTCAAAATAATGCAATTCCTTTTTAAATCAAGTACTAAAGCCAGATATGCCTCACAACATTTTCCAAAAAGTCATCTTGCTTGACTTATATTACATTAGTCAAAGGACTAAACCAAATACCATGCATCATTGTTTCTGAACCATCAAAATTTTTGGAGTACAAATGTTTTCAACCCATAATCAACTACATCTTGGATAACTAATCCATGCCCAAGATCAAGTCAAATTCATGAAAGAGTAACTCTATCAGATTAGCAGCAAATTGTTTCCCATGGACCATAATAGGGCAATCTTTATACATTCTTTTCATATATAGACTATGGCCCAATAGACTAGTCACATGTATATTACAGGCTAGTCGATCTACTAATAACATTCTATCACACTCCTTGGAGGCTTAGGAGGACTCAAAACTGATTGGTCTCTCACTACCACACTATCAGTTGGCTCCTCATCAGTTTCACAAGGTGTTTCCATTTTATTATTTATAAGAAAATAGGGACATCTGCATTATGCCAACACTAAAACCAAACCATACCACACATTATTAGAATCTTATTGGTCATAACCACCTAAATCATGGATATGATACCATAAAAAGTTAACACCCCCTATATAGAACCTACAACCACCCACATATATAACAACTAAATTCTTGTACAAATCGTCACGAGATACATTTCTATTCACTTAAAGGGAATGTCATCACATATTTTTCTATTCAATACTACATATATACATATTAAAAAATTTCATATCATTTAACATTATCATTGAAGAGCAATATTACAACTTTACATTAACATGATAATCTCAAAAAGAAAACATATTATTTCCTTTATTACATATACAACCATTCTTAATCGAAAGACATATCCAAACGTACTTTTACCCCTAACTATTGGCCTTGATCCCTGCAGATGTTCCTTGTACCTCACTCCCATGACTTAACCTGCACAGATTAAAACCTGAGCTAAGCTTGAATGCTTAGTGGAAAAAATACTTAGTTTGAATGACCACTCACAGTAGTCATTCGCCAAGCACACACTTTTAGAAATATCACAACTCACATACCATAAATTTACATTCATGATCTAAGCATTGACATTCAACGCTCACGTAAACAATGATGGCATACTTAAGCAAAATACATAACATAAAGATGCTTCAACATATTATCCATATATTGAAAATGCACATTTATAAGTCAAATATTGATATTCAACACTCATTGATACAAATTATGTAAACACATGCAAATGCTTATCAATAACAATTATTTATGTTGTTATGTTGTATTTATTATTTATAACCATTCACTTTATTTTATGTGTTAGGCCTGCACATTTTCATGAATGTGGATAATGAGAGCTATGGATATCAGAAGATATCAAAATTGTGGATACTCGAAAGTATCAAACTATGGATACCCAAAGGCATCAAAATATGGAGATGTTATAGTCTCGAAATGAAGACACCATTGATGTCAAACTGCAGCAGTTGTGTTGTATCCCTATATGCATGCCCATCTATCTACCACCAAGACAATAGAGCAGGCACTATAACATTTCCTTTAGCCATTTGCCAATTTCACAATTCATATATTGATAAGTCATATGATATACATTTCAAGTCATAAAATCTGTAACTATTTTCATTCATGCAAGACATAACTTACCACCATTAGATTGGTGTCAAAATAACATATGTATAATCATACTATACACATATGAGCAAAAAATATGTGTACAAATCATTTATGTACATGTAAGTTTTCTTTAGAATGTACTATGCTCGATCTTAAATTCTAATGTTCAATCCCCCAATTCAAATATGGTAAGTCCTATTTCATTTATTTCTAAGTGTTTGAAACGTTTCATACGCATTTAAAAAGGTTTGAATAAGATTCACTAAAAAATGGAAATAAAAATAAACTTAAAATAGTACAATTTGGGCCAGGTCCACGATGGTCTAAAAATAGGCAAACAATTAGTCTAGAAGCAAATAACATGACGAACTCCTGTTGTTCCTTAATATGCATATAAAATTTTTTTGAATTAAGGTCTCTAGTTTCCAGATCATAAAAAATATAGGCACTTAGACTTCTAAATCATGTAATATAGACCAAATATAACAAAATGCTCTAAAACAGGGGCAACATCAGTTACCATTTTCTATCTCAATTTAGAAGGTTATAAAGCCAAAATTAAGTTAGAGACACTTGTAGAGATTTTTATTTCTACGTCTAAGGTTTTATATGCAACTAAAATCACAAAATTTGGATGTCTGTAGGCTGAGTTATGACGCAAACAATGTGACTGGCTCAATAAATCCTAGGCAAAATTCCACTGCACTATATTCTCTTGTCATATTCAACCAATTCTATGTAAGATAACACCAAAATAATACCAAAGCAACATCCCAGCAACCATCACGTGTCCAATTGAATCTTTGTATCCATTAAAACATACACACAAAGAGAAATTACATTAAATATAGTCTTAAACCTTAAAATTGGCAAAGTAGATCTTCTAATGCTTTTCCTTCCCTTCCTCTTTGACTTTGCTTGAATCACCAATTGAAAAATGATGGGATGAAGAAGGTGAAATGGAAGGGAGAAAAATCTAAAGTTAAGTTATCAAATTGTTGTCCATCTCCCCTCTTCATATGTCTTTTCATGAATTTTCTAGTCTTAGACATCTGTTTCAATCCCATTAGACCATATGTTACAATTTTATTGGACCATATGTTATAGTTCTATTAGGTCACATGTTGCAATTCTATTGGACTGTATGTTATAATGCTAGTGGAACATATGTTAAAATATTATTGAACATGTGTTACAATTCTATTGGACACACAAGATAAGTGTAAATTGTATCATGCTTTAGTGCATAGTTTGATATGTGTGTAGCCTTTAATTCGATCATTTAGTTTATGTTTAGGTTAGAATTGTGTTAGTTTGTTAATTATTTTTGTTTTAAAGTTTTTAAGGGTTAGTACAAGCTATTGAGCTTAAATATTATGTTTTTGAGGTACCTTGATGTGTTTGCTAGTATTTCAGCATCAATATCGAAGAATGAAGGAGTTATGGAGGACATTTGGGCCTAAACAATGGTCCCCAAGATCATGACAGAAGCTCCAAAAATGGCCCTATGATTGTGACAGAAGGCTCATATGTGAGTCACAATCGTGGCCTACGTTAGGTAAATGTGTAGACTGTAACATCCCACCTCAATTGGAAGGGTAGAATGGTAAATTGGCATAGGATGAGCTAGATTGGGAGTACATAGGACTGTTCATGCATAATAGGATTGCTACACAGTAGCATTTGTGCACATGCAATTACTGTACATGCATACATGACATTCCTGGTTTTTGTGCCTAATGTAATTTTATTGTGATTAATGTAGCTATTAGGTTTAAAAAATTATTCTGAGTGAGCCATTGATTGTTTTATATTTTAAGGGATTTTTAGAAATTTTTCTGAAATTTTCCGGAGAAAATTCCCGGACCAGAAAAATAGCCAAGTGGCGACCCGGTTGCTTTTCGATAGCAAAAATTGCTACCCAATGGCACTGTAATATTGGGTATATTATTTTGGGATTGAAATTAGGGTCATTGGAGTTGATTGG
>JANKYE010000007.1:25749814-25771755 GCA_032467995.1 Erythroxylum dillonii | reverse complement strand
ATTGCAATCCTTGGAATTAAATTATTTTTGATTTGGTTTCCAAGGGATTGATCTTTAGATCGAAACGAAGAGCTGATCAAATCTCTCAACTCACTTATCATGGGGTAATTTCACTTCACAATCTGCTTAGTTCATTCTCTTCGATAAGCTTGTGATAATTCTGTTAAGTCAAATGAATTTACGATTAACAATTTTGATGAAAATCAAATAATAGTAATAGTAAAAAGGAAGACGAAGTAAAGACAAAAGTAAGACGAAGCGAAGACAAAAGTAAGACAAAGCGCGGAGATAAAAGTAAGACGAAGCGCGGAGATAAAAGTAAGACGAAGTGGAAACTAAGACGAAGCGGAAGCAAAAATGAGACGAAGGAAAATAAGACAAAGCTAAAGCAAGACTAAGATAAAGATCTGATACCACGTCGGGTGGTTAATCAGTCTGAGTTAGTTACAAAACTCAACGAAATAACTGTTTCTTCAAATATCAAGAAATAAGAAGAAAGAAACAGTTATTAAGAAGCGGTTGAAGATGAAGGCTATAAATACGAGTCGGAGTCAAAGATTGTAGAAGTTAGTGATTTTTTAAAGAGCTAGAGATTCTAAAGCTAGAAACATTGTATTTATTGTGCTAATCATTGAGAGCTATTATTCACTGTAACAAAGCTCGCAAACATCTTTATGTAAGAAAGAAGAAAAGCTGAATGCCTGAAGAGGCTAAGTGAGAAAAGAATACTTGCTGTACGAGACCTGAAGAGGCTCGGTGAAAAGAATACTTGTATTTTGAGAAGTATAATGAAATCTCAGAAAAAGATTCTGAGGACTGGACGTAGCCCACGGTTTGGGGTGAACCGGGATAAAATTGCAGTGTCAACTTCTACTCTAAACTCTCAACTTTTATTCTTATTGTTTTTATATAAATACTTAAAATTTAACTGCAATACATTGTGATATTTTCACTTAACAGTTTTTGAGAAAACAAGTTTTTCAAAAATATATAAGGAGATTGTATTTACAGAAAAGAATACACAATTCAACCCTCCTTCTTGTTCATTTTGTATATCAAATATAAAGTCTATACTTATGTATGATTTACATCAATTGGTATCAGAGCTCGGTGTCCAAGAATCACCGTTACAAAGTGTGGATAAAGATCCATGGCTCGGTGCCATGATCATGATAGAAGCCCAAGACATGGACCATGATAGTGGCCTGCATGCCATGATCATGAAAAAATTCTTTGAAGTGGCCTATGATAGTGGCCTACAGGGCCACGGCCATGGCCAATGTCAGGAAGATGTGTAAACCCTAAAAAACGTCAAGTTTGGAGGGATTTTTCTAACCTTTCGGACCCAGAAAATACCCTAGGATTTCTCAGAACATAAAGGATATTTAAGAACAAGACAAAGAGGTAGAGGAGAGCTTTTGCGTCAGCCACCTCGAGAAACCCTAAAGTGAATTTACCAAGAGATAAAGGAAAAGAAGAAAGAAGAGAGAAGAGGAGAAGAAGCTGACTCGACGTACTTCCGAATTAGGAGTTTCTCAACATCGTTGCCTCCCATCGTTTGTTCAAATTGTATTTCCTATTTGATTTCCATTTTAGTATTATATGGAATTAGAATAAATAGTTCATGATAGGATCTAAAATGACGATGTTCTAAACTCATCTTCGGGGTTTTATTCTTGAATTAATGAAATTTTATTGTTTATGTGATTATTGGATTTGTTATGATTTAATTCTATGATTGCATTGATATAAACTGAGAGGGTGAATCGAATGGAAAACGATTAAATTGGACTAACGAGAGTTAGGTGATTTAATAGAAATTAGAATTAAATCAAATCAGTATATTGTTTGAAGAGAGATCTTGAATAGGTTTCCGGCGGTTTATTAGAGAACTTCATAACTAATTAGGATTATGGATAGGTTGTAAATTAAGAGATTGCGACCTCCGTAATCTAATTAAGGTTTATGATTTAAAGTTAATGGTTATAACTCGAGAGAAAGTAATCAACCCTAGGATTGTCTAGAACCAACAATCCAGTAATTCATAATCAGTTAGGTTAGCATTAAGAATAGATAAAATTCCCTTTCTCTCAATTGGTAATTTCCTAGGGTTGATTCTTGGGTGTGTTGCAATTACTTAGTAATTAGTATTTCCATGATTGATTCTTAATTTAATTTGATTGATTAAATTAATTTCTTGGTCTTTGTTTCGTGCAATTTGAATTTTTGTATTGTTTTCTGGCTTTAGATTTTAGGATTAGATTATCCCCCCCCATGGGATCGACACCTTAGTTACTACGCTAATGAACTGTTCGCTTGCGGATTATCGAGAGTTATTAATTAAAAATTACACACATCAAACACCTAACTATGTACCCCAAAAATATTTGAAGGACAGATTTTGAATATTCAAACCTAGACTATCAATTTTGGAAACATCCCAAGAGAAGTACATCTTGCTTTTTAGATAGTTAACTTTCCAATCAAAAATTCTATAAGACTCCATTAAGGATTTGTACAAAATTGAAATTAACTTATGATTTGTATCACAAAACATCATTAAATCATTAGTAAAATTGAGATGAGTGAGTTACAATACCTCACATTTATGGCGAAACGAGAAATCTAAATTTCCTATAGTATTATAGTTGACATTTTTGTTGAGAGTTTCCACTAAGATTGCAAACAAATATGGTGATAAAGAATCGCCTTGCCTTATCCCATTAGATCTTTTAAAGAGTTTGGTAGGGGATCCATTTAAAAGAACACTGTAAGAAGGTGTTGAAATGCATTCTTTAATCTAAGAAGTGAATTTAGAAGGGATACAATCCATTCTAAACTACTGGTGATAAAACTTTAATTGATGCTATCAAAGGCCTTAGAGAAATATGCTTTAATAACATCCTTTGATTGATTTAATGGAGTTGTAATCCTTCATTAGCTCTTTAACAAGAAGAATATTAGCAGATATTGTTCTACCATGATTGAATGCACCTTGAGATTGATGAACCATTGACATAAGAGGAGCTTTAAGTTTATTTTTCAATAATTTAGTTATGACCTTATAAATTGTGTTGCAACAAGACACATATCTTAAATCATTTACTGAAATAATAAATGGAACTTTGGGGGTCAAGTAAATGAGTATGACATTAATCTCCCTCAACATCCTACCTAGATGTAGCAATTCTTGCACCAACTTATTTAGGAAACTACCAGTTATATTCCATGTGCATTGAAAAAAAAAAGCATTGTACCCATCAGGCCTAGGTGCTTTCCTTAGATTAAAAAAGCAAATAATATCCTTCATCTCCTACCTAGTAGATGTTTAGTAAAATGTATCTTTGATATTTAGATTATCAAATCTAATAATAAGTTTCCTACATATTTTTAACGAGAAATGGTCGATTTTAAATAAGAAATATTTGATTTATTGGAACAAATGCCCGAAGATATTGATACATGCCAAGCACAAATCAAAGATTATTAGATATTCTAAATTTCAACTCGATATCAAATGAAGTTGCAAAGTTACTTCTTTCATTTTTCCCATATATGGCAAACCAAGATAAACCATTACAATTATAGCCTAGTCAACATGGCTATAATAGTTGAAGATACATCACCCATAGGCTCTTCTTCTCCAATAGAAGAATCTATTAGTCAACATATTAAGCCAAAAGAGGTTACTCCTAATAACATCTCTATTATTCCTGATAATATCTTTCTAAGACCTATTACTACCTAGAAATTAAAGATACAGAAAAATATGATGGTTGATAGCCTTCCAAAAGGTCATCCTAACGTTCAAGAGCATTATGAGGTATTGAGAGATTTATACCATATACAAAATAATGATACTTGCTATATTAATTTTTCTGGGATATATCCCATACTAAAGTTTTTGCAAGGTGCTCACCCTCAAACTATTCAAGATTGGTATGATTCTGGAACAATAAATGTCATATATTTGATTAAACCCAAAATTTCCCGAGATATCCTTACTTCCTAAATGGATTCAAGAAGGGGTTAAGGATTTTTATCTAAATAATCCTATAATAACTCCAAAAGATACCTAGGTATTAAAGATATTATATTTTGGTCTAGATTTTCATAAAGAAGAATGATATGATGCTTATCATTTTATTACTTTGGGAAAGCCAAAACGTTTTCCCATTACTGCTGGATACTAAGTTACGAAAATAATTTTCTAAATATGGAGAACATGATATTTAATATAGAAGAGGAATCAGGATGAGAATTGTTATTTATAGCATGGAGGCACCATTAAAAAGGGTATTTTTAAACCTTTTCCTAAAAAAGAAAATTTTCTTCTTTAATGATAACTCTAGCAAAAAAAACACCATTAGTTGTTGAAAATTTTATGATAATGAAAACAAGCATGATTAAAGAGGCAAGATAAGATATAGTCCTAAAGAACAAAATCGTCACTGTATGTACAAATGCCAAACAACAAATAGGTCAAGGTTAGGATTAGTTTTCCTTTTTTTATTTTATTTAATATTAATTAATTAAAGTTTACAAAATTCTAACGTAAACTACCGTTACACTTGGCATCTTATGTTAGCTTCATTAACATAAAGACTAACATTGGGCTATTTTGCGAAAAATTAAAGTTCAGATATTTAATTTTCACTTTTTAAAGTTAAGGTTATAATTGAAATTTTATGCAATGTTTGGATTTTTTTGTAATTAACTCATTTTCTATGTATTGTATATATTCTCCAATTAGCTTATGAAGTATTAGTATTTCGAAATAATTTATAAAATTACAACAAAGTGCCTCCATATGTAAAGACATAGCCTGTTTATGATCAGTGAATACTTAATTTTATCCAGTTTTTTCTGCACTTATTTTTAGTGTTATTTATTATATGTAATGTTATCATATAGCAAATTTAATGTAAATACTCTCATGTTTAGTTAGATATGATTAATTTTAATTTATGTCTAATAGCACTTTATCATGTCTAATTTATATCAAATTTCACCACTATGTTAAATTTTTTGTTGTATATAATTTTATTAATTTAATTATTAATTAGTCTTAATTTAATTTTAAGTAACAATTTTGATTTATAATAAATTTTAATTAATTTATAATAGTGGGTGATTTCTTCTAGTTAGATATTTTGAAACTTATATGTATTTTAATCTTGGTTAATTAAGATTTTGAGGATATTTTCATTAAAAAAGAATTCAAATAAATGTGAAAAAAGAAAATGACAAGAAATTTGGGTAATTTTAAATATTTGAGATGTTTTATAAGACTTTATTACTTAAAGGAAAAGAATTAGAGGAATTTTCGAGGAAATTTTATTACAAATTAATTAAAAGATAATTAAAATTTGAAATATGCAAAAAAGAATAAAAATCTACTTGAATTCATGGATTATTAAATTAAGGGAAAGGATCAAAGCACTTAAATTACCTAGGGCCTTTTAATCTTTTCTATGATATTTGTTAGCCCCAATAGATGTTTAAAACATTTTAGATGAAAATGCTTAAACTCTAAAATTGAGAGCTCTAAAAATAAATTGGTGGCCTACCTTCATTTTTCCTATATTAAAAGCCGAAGAATTGCTTATCTCTACTCTCTAGCCACCATCAATTTTGATTCTCCTTTAACTATGCCTTTTCACTTTTTTATGTAGCCAACTATTCTTCTAATCAGATCTTTGATCCTTTTCATTGTAAGTACAACGACACTGATCACATTGTCAGTTTCTTTTGTAACTAGTTAACCTTCCTATCACTTATTGTCAATTATTGGGTGTGATCTAGATTTGACATTCATATCTTGGGAATTTTCGCATCACAAAAGCTTAGAAAGGATAAACAAATTAAGGGTTTAAACTATTGTCGCGATTGTGGCCCTACTCTTCGTTTCACAGCCTAATTGTTTCGTTATTGTCTCCTTTGCTCTCTGCTTTGGGCAGTGTCTTCAAGAGGCCATTTACGTTTTCTGTCTATAAGGGGTTTCTCCTCACTGTTCATGTCAGCTACGACAGCAACCATAGGGGATATTACTTCCAAATTGAGGAGAGAGTCTTCTAGTTCTTGGCGTAACGTTTGTGTACTTGGTGTTGTCTTCTCTTCTCTATACCATGAATAGAGTCTTTCCGCTGGTAGTCTCAGTAGTGATATTACCTCTTCATCGTGGCTTATATCACACTGTCTAGTTGATTTCTTGCTGTTTTGGTTATAGAGGCCGACTTCACCCATCTATCTCTTTCGACTGAGGAGGATTAGGAACTAGAAATCCAACATTTTGTTCCGTTGACACAAGTGTCCTATAAGCTTTGTCTAGTCGGTATGTTTTTAACTTACAACCGAATTAATTCTCTCTCTTTGCGGGAAGTGTTTGTGGATCTCTGGCATCCCCAGGGGGGAATTTCCATTTCTGATTTGGGAGCCAAACGGTACCTCTTTCGATTTTCCCATTCTGTTGATCTTGAACGTGTAATCACAGGGACTCAAGGTTGTTTAATTAACAGCTACTTGTTTTCAGCCCGATAAAGCCCCGGGAAGACCCCTTTCTTATTCCGCTTCTCTACGTGGATATATGGGTTGAGGTTTGTGACTTGAAGCCGGGATTTATAACTGCTACAGTGGCATCCTCGTTGGGAAATTTTATTGGTTCTTTCCTGGAGTATGATCCTACTCATTCCAACACTATCGGACCGGAGTCTGTTATGAAAATTTAGGTACGGATGGACATTAGACAACCCTTAAAGAGGAAGAAGAAATTAATCGATTTTGATGGAAACCCTTTCTATGTCACATTTCGATATCAACGAATTTAGGTTTATTGTTATTTCTATGGTAAGCTAGGCCACACTGATTCCTTTTGTGATCTTCTGCTCCATCACAAAAAGGAAGACCTGAAACCTCTATGGAGTGAAAATCTTCAGGTTGTCCCTCGTTGCACTACTTGCCCCTCTAACTCTTGGCTGTGATACGACTTGGATGTTACAAGCTTGCAATTCGGTCCTTCCATTGTTGTCACCAGCTTGAACACTCCGTTGCCATCCTAGACTTTTCTCAATTCATTCTTCGGGACACACCAGGATGGGGATTGGATGGGTCTACCGCTGAACAGTATGGATATGGACCAGATGGGTGGGGTTCCGTTCTTTTCAAATGGGCCTAGTGAAGATGATCCTCTTGACAAACTTGATGAGGGGAAAAAACGAGCTTGGGTCAAGTCCATCTCTGTTAACGTTTCTAACTCCACAGATTTGGTAATAGATGCCACTTCTAGATCAACGGTCGAACCCATTCAGCGGATCGACCAACCATCATGAGAATCCTCAGTTGGAACTACAGAGGGGCAGGGAATCCCTCTGCGGTTCGGGGTCTTCAGGAGCTTGTCCGAAGCTATCGCCCAGTAATTTTGTTTTTGATGGAAACTAAAGTTCATGGAGATTACATGGAAGTGTTATGTAGTCAGCTCAAATTTGCAAATTTCTTCTCTGTACATAGTATTGGAATCGGTAGGGATCTCTCTATTTTATGGTCGACGGATATTCAAATTCATGTTTTCGATTACTCTTCCAACATTATTGATTGTGAGATTGGCTCTGATAATACACAGTGGCGCTTGACTGGCTTTTATGGGTTCCCGAAAAGAACTAGGAGACGGGCTTCTTGGAACCTTTTGCAGGCTTTGGCCGCTAGGAGTCAGCTTCCTTGGTTATGTTGTGGTGATTTTAACGACATTGCTGCTTTGTATGAAAAATTGGGTGGTCCCCCTCCGCCTTCTCATTTAATTTTGGGTTTCCGTGAAGCTTTGAGTGATGCTCATCTTTTAGATATTATACAGGTAGGCTCATCCTTCACATACACCTATAGGGAAGGTTCTACAGCTTGTGTTAAGGAAAAGCTTGATAGAGCATGCTCTACCGCTGAGTGGAGCTCTTTGTTTTGGGGTGCTATTTGTTTGGTCCTTGTGGCCCCAGTTTCGAATCACTCCCCCTTATTGATTGACACCGATAACACAAGTTTGGAAGGGGTTAATCGGCGTTTTCAATTTGATAACTCTTGGCTTTCTGAGCCTGATCTTCGAGACACAGTTGATAGGGCTTGGTCCGAAGGGGCGACTTTATCTTTCCCTGCATGCATGGCTTCGGTTATGGATCACATACAGTTATGGGGTAAGCAGTGGAATCGGTTAAGGTGGGCTCAAAAAGAAACAATTAAAAGAAGGTTAGGAGCGGACCAACATAACCTCGACCCAGCCAAGGTTCGAAGTTTAAAAGGCCAATGGAATGCAATCTTAGAGGCAGAGGATGTGAGATTAAAGCAACAAGCTAAGGCGTTTTGGTTTCACAATGGTGACAAAAACACCAAATATTTCCATAATAGTATCAAAACCCGTAGGAAGAGGAACCAGATCACTAGACTCGCTGATGAAATTGGGAACGTTACAACGGATGAACCTGCTATTTGTGGGCTGATTCACACTTATTGCTCTAATCTTTTTCAGGCCACAGAGTCTTCCAATGGAGATGTGCTTTGGCTCATTAGATCTTTGGTCGATGAATCGGCTAACAATGCACTTATTGCTCCATTTTAGGATGAGGAATTTGGTACTGCCCTCTTTCAGATGGACCCAAATAAAGCGCCAGGCTCAGATGGCTTGAACCCCGCTTTCTTCCAAAAGTTCTGGAGCACTCTCGGTGGTAACATATGTCAGGCTTGTCGTGATTGGCTTCAACAAGGTACCCTCCCACCATCTTTGGCTACTGCTCTTATTGTCTTAATCCCAAAATGTGATAATCCTTTGCATGTTACCAAATTTAGACCAATTGCGTTATGCAATGTGATCTATAAGATATTGTCCAAAGCATTAGCCACTTGATTGAAGAGTCTTTTGCCCAAGATTATCTCTTTGAACCAATCTGCTTTTGTTCCTGGAAGATTCATTACGGATAATTTTATTGTGGCCTCTGAGACTTTACATGGTTTGAAGCAATGATCAAGGGGTAATTCGGGTTCTTATGCACTAAAGATTAATATAGCCAAAGCTTATGACAGAGTCAGCTGCAATTATTTGCTTGCTATGTTCACAGCCCTGGGTTTTTTCTGATGTTTAGATTCAATGGATGAGAATGTGTATCTCTAACATTAGCTATCTGATTTTTGTCAATGGAGCAGAGGTGGGCCTTATTGTCCCAAGTCGGGGGCTATAGCAAGGGGATCCTATCTACCCCTATTTATTTCTGATTGTCGCAGAGGGCCTTTCCCTTCTGCTGAAAGATGGTGAAAGGCGTGGGGTGATTCATGGTTGTCAAGCAAAGTTAGGTTGTCCTCGGATCTTACATCTATTCTTTGGCTGATGACTCCCTCCTCTTCTTTAATGGTACGGTCTCTAAAGCTACTCACGTTCAGAGCATTTTGGGCGTTTATGAAGCAGCTTCGGGTCAGTCCATCAATTATGGTAAGTCTGGTATTCTTTTTAGCCCATGTATTGCCCAGGATGTTCAACAGACCATTTCAGATTTACTTGGAGTGCACTTACCTTTGGATCAAAGTCATTATTTGGGCTTACCTTCTTTAATAGGTTGTAGCAAGCGGCAGATTTGCTCATTCCTCAAGGATAGGATCTGGAAGCGTATCAATAATTGGAACGACCATTTTTTGTCATGGGCAGGTAGGGAGATCTTAATCAAGGCTGTCATTTAGGCTATTACTACTTATTACATGAATGCCTTTCTTATCCCTGCTGCTACTTGTTTTGAGCTCCAAGTTCTGATGAATAAATTTTGGTGGGGAGGATGTCGAGAAGGTAGTAGGGGTATCAATTAGCTATCATAGGATCGTATGTGTTGTGCGAAGTCGATGGGAGGTATGGGTTTTCGAGACCTCCGGTGTTTTAACACTGCTCTTTTGGGGAAAACAAGGGTGGAGACTTATTGTTGACATTAACACTCTTTCGTATTAGGTTCTTAAAGCTAAATATTTTCCTCGGGGGACTTTTGGCAGCTCAGTTGGATACCAACTATAGCTTAGTCTAGAAAAGTGTATTGTTTGCTCAAAGAGTGTTGTTAAGGGGGTAAGGTGGAGGGTCGGGAACAGTCAAAGTATCTTTGTTAATAGGGATCCCTGGATCCCTAAGGATGGTGGCTTCCATCCAGATGACGGCCCTATGGCCATTCATGATGCTATGCGTGTATGTTATTTATTCATTCATGGAGAGAGGCAGTGGGACCCTGCGAAGTTGCTGTCTTATTTTAGTACTGAAGACGTGCATGCTATTCTAGGTATCCCCTTGAGCATTAGCCCCACACCGAATAAGCTCATTTGGACTTGTGACAAAAGAGGGATTTACTCAGTTAAAACTGCTTATTATGAGGCACTTGCGGATTTGGGAGACCGTGGGCAACGGTTGCAAGGCTGTGTATGGAAGCAAAACTAGTCCCTTAATGTACTTTCGAAAGTACGCGACTTCCTATGGCAGTGTTGCCGTGGCGTGTTACCCACTAAAGATAATCTGCAACACCGAGGGGTGAATGTTGACTTGCATTGCTTATTTTGCCATGAACATGAATCCATGAAGCATGTGTTCCTTGAATGTCCCATGGCTAAGGAGTTATGACGGTTAGCGGGCTTGGTTCTAACATCCTCTTTGTCCTCTTTTCAGGATTTTTTTTACCTATGTCCTCGAGACAACAGAAAGGGATCATGTTACTAGAATTGGCATTCAGGCATGAAAGCTATGGTTGCCACGAAATGATACACTATGGCACGATAAACGAGTTACGCCATATAATATTCATACTCAAGCTAATTCTTACTATTCGAACTTCAAGGAGCTGATGCCTGTAGGCACTCCCCTAACTGTTGCTCCCCCGCTACCATTGTGTTTCCGGTTGGTAGCCGTAATGACGTTGTCCTCTTAGTGGTTGGCTTTCATTGATGGCTCGATCTTTACAGATGCTGACCTTCTTGGTTTGGCATTCTATTTGAAGACAGAGAAGGCTCCTTTTCATTAGCACTTTCGGGCTACAAGGAACGCAATGGAGGTCCTTCGATGGCGCAGACGCTTGCTCTTCTCCAGTGTTTGTTATTTGCTCATGATGGCATGTTACGAGCAGGTTCTATTTTTATTGATAGTCAACTTCTTATCCATGCTTTGAACTCTAGATCTTTGGATTTTTCCTATTTTGGTCTTATAATTTTGGACTGTAAGGATATTTTATACACTAGGGACAATATCTCTGTTTCTTGGATTAGGCGTTCAGGGAATAGGGGTGCCCACTCTCTTGCTCGAGCGTCTATTCTCCATAGTCGTTTTCAAGTGTGGGTTGATATGCCTGACTGTATCTTGGATCATTACTCCTTGAGATAATAACTATTCTCTCTTAAAAAAAAAGAATAGTGCACAAAAAGGAGCACCTGCATCACTTAGTGTTTAGAATTTTGTACCATAGTAATCGAAAAATAATGTGAATTAAGTCAATATTGTACCAGCTTCAAGTACAAGGAGGTACCAACAATATTGGTTAGTATTAGTAAAATATTGTGGTTAAATTATAATTTTCAAAACTTTGAGGATTTAATTAAAAACCCCTAGTTACCTTCGACTCTACCTCTAGTTTTTCCACCTCTCTTTGCTTTTAGTTTTTCCTCCTCTCTCTACTTTGTGCCTCGCTCATAGCTCACTCTTCTTCTAACTCGTCATCTGCTCTTCTTTAGCTGGTAACTGGTTCAATCCTTAATAGTTCACCATCTTGTATTGCTTTGCCATTTTATCCACTCATTGCTACCAACCCATACTTTGTCCCTCACCGCTAATCCTTTTTTTCTACTCATCATGGTCAATGCCATTACCATCTATTCTGTTAGATCTTAATTCTTGCCTTTTGGGCCTTCAGATATGCTCCCCTATTTCCACCACTGTTTGCAACTCTTCCACCGCACTAAGCTACTTTAGTGGTTAAGACCTCTCTCCTATTGCCAGTTGTTCTTGACACTAGTGGTTAAACCTTTCTTGTAATTTGTGTGGTTATTGGCTACTGGTTATTGGTTTCTAAAATTTGAGAATTTGAATTGTGGCTTGTGAGTTTGTGTTGGTTGCTTAGGCTATGTTTGAATGGGTGGTTATTAAAGGAATGGAATGGAATGTAATATTATTCCATCATTTGAGAGGAGGGTTTTTAATGGAATGGGATGGAAGGGGAGGGTTTCACTTTACATTATATTCCATCCTAAACAGTAAAAATAAGCAACCTCCAATTTCGAGGGTTTAGGATGGAATGTAAAATGATAAATAACATTTCATTATATTATATTATAGACCCTTATTTGAAACAACATTTCACTATATTACATTATAGGCCCTTGTTTCAAACAACATTTCGCTATATTATATTATGAACCTTTCTATCCCTTCCAAATAACAATTTTCTAATTTTACTTTAACTTACATTCCATTATATTATAAATCATTCCATTCCATTAAAAACCTTACATTTAACAAAACATAGCCTTAGTGTTGTAGTGGTAAACTAATAATTCATAAATCATAACTGCTTTATAAATAGTTGGATACACTTGATTGGTTAGTGACTATGGTTTGTGGCTCCTAACCGCGTGGGATGGAAGTATGAAAGTATGGATTATGATTTGTGAATTGTGAATTTCTGAGGTTTTGTTATCTGTGACTTGTGTCTATGTATTGTGTATTGCAAATTATAAATTATAAATTAAGTATATACTTTTATTTTTGAAAATTGTTCATATAATTACCTCATTATACATTTATATGTCTTATTAACCAATTTTTGTAAGGATTAAAGGTTGTTTTTTAAACACAATTTGAGTTTACTTTTTTCTTAATAATTATAAAAATTAGATAAATTTTGAGTTTATTGAACTAATGTTTACATTTTTACATTATTTTCATTAGAAAATAACATTACAAATATACAAAATTAAACTTTAGAAAGGAATATTTCTAATATGATAGTAAATTAGAAGTGCACATTCATTTTCATTATCTCATTTTATGTATAGTAAAAAACAAGATATAAAAGAGTTTATAGTAATTGAAAAGAGATAGTTTAGGTATTTTAATTTCTCATTAATTATATTTAAGTTAACGTAAGGTAATTTCTCATTAATGAGTTATAGTTGTGAGTTTATCATTGAATTATGCAATGATAAGAAATGAGTTATAATTATGAATTTATAATTGAATTATGTAATATTACAAATTGAGTTATAGTTATGATTTTATGGTTTAATTTTACTCACACAATATGGGTTATGGTTGTGGATTTGTGGTTAAATTATGCAATTAGACAAAATATGTTTTAGTTATGACATTAAGGTTGAAATATGTAATCATACAAATTAATCTATAGTGATAATTTTACGGTTGAATTGTATTCACATAAAATGGGTTATAATTTGTGAATTTATGGTTAAGTTATATAATCATAAAAAACGAATTAAAGTTATAAGTTTATGGTTAAATTATGTATTCTTACAAAATAGGTTTTAGTTATGACTTTATGGTTGAATTTTACTTACATAAAATGAGTTATAGTTGTGAATTTATAATTGAACTATGTAATCATAAAGAGTGCATTATAGTTATGACTTTATAGTTGAGTTATTTACTCTTACAAAATAAGTCATAGTTATGACTTTACTAGCACAATATGGAAATTTCTAAGGTGGAATGTGTTAAAGCCTTGAATTTTGTTAAAGAACAATTTATATAAGTTTATAAAGTTCACTTACATGTCTATATCATATGATTGATGAAAAGTTGTTATTGACCTATGTCTTTATTTATTTTACAAATAAATGGAGGGAAGTTTAAGTGCTCAAAATAATTCAGTCACTTTAGGTTTAGGAAGATTGGATGATCTAAGTTGAGCTCATATTAGATTAGTTCTTTGAATGAAAAATCATACCATTTGTTTGTATTGTACCAAGAATGTAAAAGGTGGGGTAACCAAATTAATGAAGCATTTAACTAAGGTCAAAGGTGATGTAAAACCTTGTAAAAAAGTAAGCTATAATGTGAAATATCAAATTAAGACTTTATTTGAAGAGCATCAATGTGAAAAAGATAGAATGCCAAGATTAAACTACAAAATTGGTATTAAAATTTGTTGATGGTTTGGATAATAGAAGGAATGTTGAAGATGATAGTATTCCTACTTAAAAAGAAGGAAATGTTGCATTTGATGTTAGGAAAAGAAGAAGAAAAGTTTCTAATTTTTTTGCACCACAAACAACTCCTGGAGCTCACCTTTCAATTCGTAATGCGTTATAATCCGTAGAAGTGGCTCTTCATGTGGATATAGCAATGGTTAGATAGTAGTATAATTCAGTTATAGCATTTAATGTTGCCCGATCTTATTATTATTAGTCTATGGTAGATGTTATTGCCTCTAACGGTCCATGATACAAAACTCTTTTAATTGGTGACTGCATAGGTAAATTTGTGAGCAACTCTGTTTATAAAATAAAAAGTTATTTAGATGAAAGAAGAATGACTTGGGTTACTTATAGGTGTTCAATAATATGTGATGGTTGAAAAATAAAAGATAAGGGCTTATTATTAATTTTTTATTTTACAAAAGGGAAATGTTTTTTTAAGTCTATTGATGCATATGAATTCTAACACTTTATTTTAAATATTTGATGAAGTTGTAAATGAAATTAGGCTAGAAACTATTATTCAATTCATTACTGACAATGATTCTACTTATAAAATAGCTAGAAGAAGATTGCAAAGTAGGTATAACTCTTTTTATTAGACCTATTATACTACATATTGCATTAACTAGATGTTGGAAAATATAAGAAATGCTAGATATTTTACTATTATTGATGGGACTTTGTATAAAGTAAAAAAGGTAACCCAATTCATTTACAATCAAGCATGGGCTCTAAATTTAATGAGAAAGAATTTCACCAATGGTAGGAATTTGTGTCATCCTGCTATTACAAGATTTGTTACTAATTTCTTATCACTTTATTATTTTATTTTAAAGAAGGAATTATGGTGAATACTTACAAGAGATAAATGAGTTGCATCTCAGTATGCTAGATCTAATATTGGATTAGAAGTTTCTAGAATTATGCTCGAAGATTATGAACAATGTCAATTTTTCATCCAAGATTGTTATCCTTTAATAAGGCTACGTTGGCAACAATGAGTTATTTTTATGGTGCCATGAAAAGGGTAAAGGAAGCAATCAAGGTTAATTTCAAAAAAATTTCTTCTTTGTATACACCTTACCTTACAATTATCAATGAGAAATGTGAAGCAACTTTACTTTCCTTTGTTTGCAATTAGGGCATTTTTTAATCTTAGTATCTATTTCAGACTATGTTTTACTAAGAAAGTTGAAGCCTATAAGGTAATGCTATTAATATTATAAATATTGTCACTTATAACATGATGCAAGATCTTTTATGCTCATAAATAGAAATTATAAGAATGCCTCTAGTGATTTTGTAATGCCGTCAAATATCACTTTTGTTACTTATTGAAATTAATTATTACATTATTTTGTTTATGATCTTATTTTTATTTTCTTATAGTTGCTTGGTAGGACCTATTCATAAGTGGTGCTCTATAATTGCAAAGGTTTGCAATTGAAATTCTAAGTCAGTATGTGACTGCAACAAAGTGTGAGAAGAATTGAAGCATATTTGAATTCATCTATTCCAAGAAAAAAGGAATAAATTGGAACACAAAAGATTAAACAGTTTAGTCTTTGTCTGATACAATTTAAATTTTTGGGAAAGAAATGTTATTATTATTTTTAAGTTGAATATAAATTTCATATGATTTTGTAATAATTTAATTATTTATTTACTGGGACTCTTAATAGAACAATTAGTTCTATAGATCCAATTTGCCTTAAACATATCGATCTTTTAATGGGTTAGGTTTTTAAGGAATTAAGTTTAATACATGAGAGTGACTTAGAAGATAATCTTGGATGGGAAAGAATTGACATGTCATTTGATGCAATGAATTTAAATGATGATGATGATAAGGCTCCTTTCAATGATGAGCATTTTGTACTAAATAAGAGTTGGGGTCAAAGCAATTTGAGTGGATATTCGATTGAATGAAGTTCTAGGTTTTTATTTCTTCCCTTTTTTAAATTTCACTTATAATTTACGTATATGTTAAATTCTATTTATGCAATATAAAAACAACTGCAAATATTTTTATTTCTAGTTTCACTTCTAGTTGATTGTTTCATTAGCATGAACTCTTGTTATAATACTTGAAAAGACATGGATCTTTATTATTATAATACTTAAAGAAACATGGATCTTTATTATTCATTTTATTTGATGTAATTATTATTTATTATATGATGAAATTGTAACATTTTAATTACTGTGTATTCTCCTTAATTTTATATGTGTACAATGATTAAATGATTTTTTAATATTAATCATGGATATTGTTTATATGTGAAAATTAAAATTAATGGAAATAAATTAATTGTTGTTATTTTAAATTTTTATTTTATGATTTTAGAATACATGTTTGATGTAAAGTTATAGATTATATAGTATAATATATTGAGGGACTATTTTGTAATTCTCTGAAATGAAACTTGATATTAACTGATACTGGTATAATATAATACAAAAACCAAATCTAGTACTAGTATTGATATGGTATTCATAACATTGTCACCATTGCACAACAGTGAGAACAACGACATTTATTTGATGCTTTAAGTATTTTTCTAGCTCCGATGACATATGAAGGTCTATAATAAAGGTATAGATCTTTTAAGGTAAAATATTAGTCCCTCATGCTTCGCTTGTTTTTATTCCTTCTTATTTATTTGAATGTTTCTTGTATTAGTATGTTCTTAGTTCTTTACACCATTCCTATTCAAATGGTTATTTTGCTGATGTTATTTTGTGGTTTCTCATGTTTATTATCAATTGTTCATTTAGGATTAAAATCTATAAAAGATTCATTGTTTTGGTTATTTAGATAATATTGTTATTCTATTTTCTTTTGATCTATTACTTTACATTTGATTCTTGTTTCCATATTAATTATTCCTTTAAAGTCACCTTTTTTGTTATAATTTTATTTGGGTATCCTTTCACATCCTAAATGATATACCACTGCTAGCCATTTATTAAAGCATTAATTTGTTGCATTTCCTTACTTTTTTTAGATTTTCTATTTTCATTTTACAATGATTACTTAATCTTCTTTTATTCAAGAGACATTTTTGTGTATGTATCATATACTTAAACATATAATCTTGGAGGTGTTTCTTGGAGTGTTGTATGTTTGCTTTTAAATCTATCTTTATTGTAAGTATAAGTGTTGCATCTTTATAGTATAAATAATATCATTCCTATGAGGATTATTATTATACACCTAACAATTTTTGTAAAACATTTTTTAAGGTAAACAATATAATAACTATAACTATAAATAAACTAAACTAGAGAAAATTGATAATTGAATAATTATCAGAGAAGCAGTGGACTTGTAATTAATCAATGATAATAACTTAGGAATGAATTCTGTCTTATTTTTTTTCCACCTCACCTTTTTGAATTAATAATACTTGACCCTAGATATTGATAAATGGTTAATTGACTATATTTTTACCCCTTATTTAATGTATTATTGCATGATATTTTATACTTTTGTTGCATATTTAGTGCTTAATATGCTTCAAGTGTGTTTACAAGTGATAATTGCTTTCATGGACTTAAAGGAGAGGAATTTGGAAGAAAACGTGGCGTAAAACAGAATCAACAACCTGGAAGGAGTGCATAGTCATGCACTTTTACACACCCATGCATTTTCACGATATCCGGCGATTTTCAGTTATGCACATTCCTGTGCATGACCATGCTCCCCAAAAACCTAGATTTTCATATAAAAGTGACATTTCAGAGGCAAATCAAAGGAGGAAGTAGCTGACATTGTTCTGAGATGTTCAAAGGGAATTACAGAGGTGATTTAGAGTTTAAGGAATGGAAAACGCAAGATTTTTAATGACACATCCATCCTAACATAAGGTTGGATGTCTACATTGTCAGAATACAAGATAGAGAATAATCAGGGAGATTTAGAATTATGATTCTGATGCTTTCTATTATGTTTTCTGTTTATATAGATATGATTTTGTGTTCGCTAATGTATAGCTAAATTCTCTATTAGTATCTATGTCAAAAGAACCCTAGTTTAATAGTTTGACATGTTTTGATTTTTTGTGAATGCAATTGTGCTTAATGATTATTGAGATCCAATTATCTATTTTATTTATTGTTTATTAATTTGATTTTTAGAATTCAATTTGATTTCATGCTTAGTGATTGAGAAATCCTAAGTTTGAATAGATCTACAATAATTCAAAAAAAGTTGATTGCAATCCTAGAGATAGGACGACTTAAATCTTCTAGATTAGGGTCAAACTTAATAAAGTAATTCATAATAACACATTCCTGTAAGTTTTAACCTGATAAATTCAGTTAGAAAGCTTAGGGTTAGTTGCTAGTAGACTTAAGATCAGCTACTAGCATACCTTAGGAATCTCCATGGTCCAATTAATCAACAATATAATTGCATAACAAATAATCAATTAGTTAAAGGTTTAGGGGGATTTAAAGCCTAGGTACTAATTATCTGATATCAATAATTAATATAATGTCTCCAATTCTTTACTTTAAATTATGTTGCTTGTTTACGTTAATTGTTTAATTTTAGTTTCTTTCTATTAAAAATCTAAAATCAATCCTTATACTAGATAATAGGGGAAGAATAAGTACTAGTATTCATAGTCTTTATGGGATCAACCTGTATTTATGAGTACTAGCTACAACTATACTATGCACTCGCGGTTATTACAATATTGACTATCACAAAATAGTCATAATAAAATATCCAATAACTTTTTAAAAAAGGAAAAATAACATTAATAAATAATGAAATTACAACCTAAAATGAGGTTTAAGGGAAGTACCCTTCAACATGTGATAAACCACATTGGAAATGCAATACATTGGTTAAATATTAAGAGAAACTAGTACACTAGATTTGCAATTTGGTGCTAAACTCTTCAAAATGATTAGTTCCTTGGTGCCATTGATAACTTTTGTGATAAGTGATGTAATTAATTTAAACTTAGACTCAAATCTTCTAGAGTTTCTTTCTTTCCAAATGGTCTGCACACAAAGAACCATAGCTATTATATAGATTTTTTTAAAAACTTAGGAAGAGAAGTAGAACCATAGTCTAAAGATATTTCTACTTCACTTGTTCCTAAATGACGTTGTTATGCATGTAAAGAATAGGTGATCTTTGGATTCTTCATATGATGAACATAATGAGTAGGATCCATTAACATTAAGATGACTGAGTTTGTCAACAGAATTGAGCCTATTCTTTGGATTAGAGAAGAAAAGAGACCTTGGGGTAGTACTTTATGCTAAATGATTATGTGCCAATTAGCCACTAGAATCTTCATTCTAAGAAGATCCTTAGTGAATTTATTCGGCAGTTTGTAAGCTGGTTTATCCTTCTAATAAAAACATTAGGCCTAGATAGATTTGGAGAATATTAAGTTATAGATGGTTGACGCTATCAAGAAATAGCCAAGTGTTTCCAATAATGAAAGAGTTAAGTTTAGTGTGGTAAGAGAGGTCCTAAGTGTACCTTGGAGGTGAATGAGTAAAACTTGACCAGATCAATTGTCGAGACATAGTGAATTTTTTTCTCCAATACCAATTTTATAGGAAACATCCTCTTGGACTAAGTTCTTCAAGTGAAGTAGCTGATTTAGGAACTAAGAGTGAGAAGGACTCTTATTTATACCCTCTTTGGAGATTTAGGAAGTAAGATATCGAATAGTTATGATAACCCGAATTGGCAGTACTTTAATCCTACCCCTATCTAGCTCCATTTCAGGCCTCCACGGCTGAATAAAAAGGGGCTGGTCACCAATATGATGGGGCCCTTCTTCAACTATTTTAGCTAGGTTAGAATCATTATTGAACTTGAATAAAATTGTGCCATCTTCCCTCAGCATTACTTAAAACTCTTTTTTACCCCATCTAGCTTTTGCCTAAGCATTCACTACTAGGAATTTAGGTCTCTTGGTCCAAAAAAATCAATTAAAGCAGTAGACCAATCTTTGGAATCAATTTTTAACAATTCTTCTTTTTAAGAGGGGGTTCGGGTGAATCAGTAACACCATCCTTGACAACATTTTAGTAAGGCTTTAGAGTACCTTTGTTTTTGTAGCGTGTGCATCTTATTTTTCAAGCTCCCAATAAGCGAATGTCCTTATACTTTCTTCCATATGTCATCGTTTTCCCTAAAGTCTTATCTCTAGATTTCACAAGAAGCTCTCTGGAGAGAGTTAAGAAATCCTCCATTGAGAGAAAAGGTTATCACCCGTCAAGGTAGAAGCCTTAGTCACCCTACAACTGTCAGAGAGGTAAAAGGAGAAGGGACTAGGTGTGGGAAGGTTGGTTTCCAAAAATGAATTCAAATAAGGCAGTATGGTAATTCAAGAAGAGAGAATTCAAAGTAAATTTTCTTGTTCTAGCTTTCATCCTGCATATAAGTTACTACTCATCTTATTCATCTTCATTCAGTTTTTTTAATCTCCTTAGTAAATCTTTCTACTTGCTTTACGCTTTGTTATTTCCACCTCTTATATCACTTTTCTTCTTACTTTTGTAACCTTACAAGTCTAGAGATTGAGATTGCCATAAGATGCTTAAATCCAAGCATGGCACATAAACATGATAGGTTCAACCATCATGTCTTCAACAAATCTTGGCATTTAACAAAGTATATGATAGTTGATGCTATTCTAGAATTCTTCAATAAAGGCCAAATGTTATAAAAAATTAATGGTACCTTTGTAATTTTAATTCCTAAGAATGGAAAACAGATAATTGTTTTTTAGACTTTAGACCTATTTCTTATTGTAACACTATGTATTAGATTGTTATTAATATCTTGGCTCAAAGGATGAAAGAGGTCTTACACAAATTGACATTTCACAAGGTGCCTATTTACCTGCCAGAATTATGGGTAATAACATCATATTGATTCAAAAACATGTAAATAATTAAACCAAGAGAAAGGAAAGCAGGAGTTATATCATTAAGGTTAACTTAAAGAAGGCCTATGATAATGTAGATTGAGGCTTTATCCTGAAAATTTTACTTGCTTTGGGATTTCCTACCAATTTTATCTAGTAGATATCACAATGCATTACCTCACCTTCCTTTAAGATATTAGTGAATGGTGATATGTACTTAATTGATTATACATTTATTGCATAACACTTAGTGATTATCGCTATAAAATGCTTAAAGACATTTAATTTAGTTCTTATTTGGTTTTAAAGTACACTTAGAAAGAAAAAATGCTAAAATGGGTTGAAAGCATAATATTTGAGCCTTTTTTTTAGATTTACTAACGGCACACCATAACGCTAGTCAAAATAAACTAGACTACTACTATAGCAGTGGTAAGTCTAGGTCGATCCCATAGAGAGTGTGTGTAAAGTTTATGAAATGAAAGTAATCAAGAAAATAAAATATAACTAACCTAATGAAAACAAATTAAAGAAAACATATGAAAAATGATGAAAGTGGTGAATGCGTTGTGAATTCAGTTTTTGTAGGAAAATCCCGGTGTGTCCATCACATGAACACGGTGTGGAAAACAAAAATTTTTTTTTCGGGATATTCCCAAAAGCCAGGATCGTTGTGTATATATAACAAAAGCAAACCATAATGACCAAAGGAGACCGTCTCTAACGGTATCCACGCAGAGGTCGGAAAACCTAACCTGGACAAACCCTTTTGACCCGGGAATAGCTAGAATAATTAAAGACTGCTAGATCTTACCTTATTCTAGGAGAGCAAGA
>JANKYE010000007.1:25736780-25747506 GCA_032467995.1 Erythroxylum dillonii | reverse complement strand
TATTGGTATTAATACAGAAACCCAAGTTACAAACCAAACATCATTTTTTATACTCATTCCTATTCTCATTCCCATTCTCATTCCCTTCTACTATTATACTCATACTCATTCTCAAACTCGTGCTCAATCCAAACGCCCCCTTAGAAGAAAAACCCTTCAGAAATAAAGACGGGTGTCGTTGTGACGAACATATGTTTTGTTGGGACGAGCATAGAAGGAAATCCCTTGGACCCCTTAGGGAATTTTACGCCGCGGCGAGCGATTTAACTTTCACCGCGGCAAACTTGCAATTTTATTTTCGTCACGGCGAGACCACCTCAATAAAAATAAAAAGCTTTGGGTTAACTCTTGGCTTTGCTGCGGTGAAAACCCCTTTAGTAGAAGTCAAAACCCAAAATTTCCTATCTTACTAAATGCTAACTTAAAAACCTTTCAACCATCCTCATCAATTTAACTAAAAGACCAAAAACAAAATGTTTATTAACCTAACCACAAGCAATTTCTCAAATTCTTAATCTCACTTCCATAATCTGATACTTTGCGAAAACATAAAGAAATCCTAGACAAATTTCCAAACACATATTTCATTAATATCGAAAGTAAGAGTTTTACAAAGCTTTAATGGCATTTCAAGCCACAAATACATCATTTGCTTCATAAACCAAAAATACAAAAATACATTTGAACTAGTAAAACCTGAAATGTAGCTAAAGCCTTAAGTTCCCAAAAATCTAACTTAAAAAAAAGTATGTCAATTCGGAGTGATGTCGTAACTCTTAACCTACTCGATCTCTTGCTCATCACCTGAATAGGGGGAGGAGAATGGGGGTGAGCTTAAAGCTCATGGGTAACAATTTTATAACTGATAACAAGCAAAACCATTGAAAATATTCATTTTCATTTTAGAATGCACATTGAATCATGAAGCACATATTTCTCAAAACTCTCTTTCATCAAACAAAATCATAAGTAACATATATCATGCATTCATCAACTTGTTCACAAATCATAAACACATAGGCACATCGAAATGGTTTGGGTGGATCCAAAACAAAACGTACGGCACATTTCCCCTAAGGGTCCTGCATAGCCATGAACAGAACGTACTATCACAATCCCACTTAACGGTCTTGCGTAACCGTGAATTTATGGGAGTTCATGAAGGAGCTCCATGCTACTAGCAAGTAGGTGGGAGAAGTCATTTGTCAAAGTGCACTTGACTTAACTTAGGAGACCGCCACAAACCCACATAACATGTATTTCATATCTTGTAAACTTGTTGCCCAAATGACACATTTCTTTCGAAACTTATTTTCATAACTATAACATCGTTTCAAAAATCAATATTATTTCAAAAACTTTTCCATCATTTATTCCATAAACCAATAATACAATTCATATACAAACATGTAGCATATTCTTAAAGCATTTAAAATGCAACAAATGAACATGTGTAAGTAGTTAAAAATCTTTTATTTCCGTTCTTTCAAGAAAAAGTATTTTTGGCTTATTACTCAATTATAAAAGTGTAACCCACCTTGAATGTCCTTGCTTATAACTTGCTCAATTATGCCTCTCCTCTTGTTTCTCATGCTCCTCTTTCCTCACTTGATTTCCTTAAATAATAACGAAAATTCCATTCAATTTGGTTCGAAAATCGGAAAGTTATACCCAAATAATTTCAAACTATTCTTATGTTGAAACAATATTCCATTCTTAAATTATATCTAAAAATTGAGATTCTTAGGGACTGAATTTAGACTTTATTCCTTCATACAATTTATATTCTTATGTCTCTAATTTACACCAAATAAAAAATCACTAAATTTGGACATCTACAGCAAAAGTTATGCGTAAAATACCAAAATATGTTTGTGCAGGAAAAATGGAGTTTACCACGGAGAAGTCAGAAGTTAGCCGCGGCGAACTTTTCTAGAAACCCATTCCGAAGACTATTTTTTCTACAGTTTTCATCTTTTCACTTCCCATCTTTCACACATAACCCTTATTAACCTAACCCATTTCTTCTACTTCATTTCCAAGCTCATTTCAACACAACATCATTAACAAATACATCAAAATCTATCTTTGAACATTAACCCAAAAATTTTAAAACATTAACTCATACCATTCATCAACAACTTCCCACACTTATTCAACTTTATTTTCACTTCTAACTATCACTACTTATGGTTCATCCAACCAAAAAAGATGGAATAATGCTTATACTTACATGATTTAGCTTAAAAGTCTTTAAACTCTTCAAGAATTCCAAAGCCCTAGGTCTTCTCTTCTTTTTCTCCTTTCTTCTCCCTCACTCACGATTCTTTCTTCAATTTTTAAGCAAGACAACAACTTCTTTCACTTATACCCTAAATGATTGAGCAATGACCACTATGCCCTTCCATTATGCCTTACAACTTTTAGACTTAAATGATCTACCAACATTACCCTTATACAATCTTACGACATTTATACTTTAATTCCATCAATCCAGACAATAAATCCTCCTAACATTGACATGCTAATTACTAAAAAATAATTAATATATCAAAACCTCAAAATAATTTAAATCATGCTTATTTATCAAAAAAAAAATTTGGGAGCCAACAGATATCACCTCCGAATCGGTGTTGGAAAGTTCAACCCTCTATAGGTCTCCAAAGGAATGGAGCTTTGCCTTTTCTCTTCTTCAAAACCGAGACCTCACAACTCCAAAAGCAATTCCTCAAAATTTTCATACCCATCTGCAGACACATTATGTCTATTTATATTAAAAATTATTCAGGTGAGGTGGCAAAATGTCATAGGCTTGACTTGGTGTGTCACGCCCATGACATCACACCCATGACTTATTTGTCATTCTTGATTCCTTTTGACATTTTTTTGTTTCCTCTTGCTCTAGTCTTTCTTCTTCTTATTCCATAAAGACAAGTGAATGTGAATCTTAAGAAGACAACTCAAATATTTTGCTTTTAACTCATTTTAGCTCTTTCACTTCCGAATTGTACCTAAAACCAAATATGAACTAAAGTGAATGTCTTTAAGCATTTCATAGCAATAATCACTAAGTGTTATGGAATAAATATATAATCAATTAAGCACATATCAAGGAGGATGGCATTAGGTTGCCCAGGTCGAGTTAGGGAAATATATTTGCTCAGGGCTTGCTCCCATTGATAATTATGAAATCCCAAATATAAAATATGTTGAATTCTTCCCCATACGACTTTCAAATAATTACAAGCAAAGAAGATATGATTTTTATCTTCGTCCACCTCCCTACATAAAACGCAAATTGAATCGTGATGTCCAAACCATCTATATTTTTGTCCTTAGCCTGTTTCTGATCGCAAACTATGAGATTATGGAAACTTTTGGAATAAGTGAATTTTAAGGCACCTAAAAAATAATGCTATTAAAATTTGCATGGACGGAAGAGTTAGTTAACTTTCCTTGCTTACTCTCGATCCAAATAAATTGGTTTTCACACGAGCTATCTCTAAGGTCTAGCAAAAAAAAAAACCCCTCAAAGTCGGAAAGCCCCTAAAATTACCTTGCTAGTCCCCATTATGGATGAGAGTTGAAACTTTAGCAAACATAGGTAGATGACTTCTTAGATGTTCTAACTTTGGTCGATGAATAACGGGGCTAACTTCAGACCAATTATCGAACCATAGCCAAGTAGTTCCTCCATTCCCCACCTCACATCTGGTGTATGGATATAAGAAGCTTCTCAAGTTTAGTAGTTGATTAAAAATCCACGAGAATTAAGATGGTTTTGAGAGTTGCCAAAAACCCAAAGTTGCAAAGATGCACCTCGTGTACCCATTTTACCCAATTAGTCGTTTTGTCAATGAACAACCTCCGGAGTCTCTTGCTCAGTAACACTTTAATAGATATTAACCTCAGCCCTCCTTGCTTCTTCAATTTTCAATTTATTCCTTAAAAGTTTTTTATATTTACAAATGTTATTCAACAACTACCAATATTTTGTATTGGCCAATTAGCATCCATTTTTTAAATGAAATCATTGTAATAAATACAATATGAAACGGTATTCATAGCAATGACCAAAGAAACCCATAATTTTGATTTTTTTGGCACCTCCACAAACGGGCTAGTGCTAAATTTTATAAAGCACTATTATGCTCGTTTACTTTCTTTATAAGGCAACAACTACAACCAATCTTAAGTAACAAGAAAATAAACAACGTACTTACGATGGTAAAGTGATACATATCAAACAAAGGTAAGTGAAATGGATTTTTAATGAGAAGATGCATGCAGCAAATCTAAGGCAGACAAAACATAAATAATATAGAGTGAAATAATTTGATCATCCATTCTTGTTGAGTGTATACTCCATAAGATTAGGCAATCAATTACATAAATAGACTCTAGGGTAGACAACTCCAAACAGTGTATGATCCAAAAAATTATTTAAAAGCATAAGAAACGATGTCCATATCTAGAAACATCAAAAAAGTGTTATTTTTTACTCTTTCCTTCCGATAATTTTTATTTTTTGGAGTTAAAGATTATGATTTGGTGAAACCACCTTAAAGTTGTTTCGTGTCTCTTTAGATTTGAATTTTGAATGTCTCATTCGTTATGAATGGAGTTCTACAGAATGGCTGCGTAAACAATGCCACATTGTTATCTCCTGCACTGCTACGCATCCTCCAAATCGTTTTTCTCATGACTTAGTGTGCCACATACGCGACATTATTAATAAAGCATTGTAGACTCAGAAAAGGTTTATATGGATTTAAACAATCACCGAGAGTTTAGTTAGAGATACTCACAAAAGTAATAAAAGGAGCAGGATAACAGAGCCAAAGGAATCATACTCTTTTCGTTAAGCACGTGGCTACAAAAGGAATAATAGTTTTCCTAGTATGTGTACGATACTCTTGTCACAGGAAATCATCAGAAGATAAACAACTTGGAACATTGTCATGCCAAGGAATATGAGATAAAAGAATATGACTTTTTGAAGCGTTTTTTATAATAGAATTCCCCTACTCAGAATAAGGGATATCCATTGCACAACAAAAATATGTGACATATCCTTTGAAAGAGAAAAATAAACTTGGATGCAAAATGTAATTATACCTATTGAATCAAACCAATAGCTTTGGGAGCTAAAAATAGAACAATTATACATAAGAGAAAAGTACCAAAAGCTTGTAGAAAAACTTATCTTTCTCATTCTCAGGCAGGCATAAAGTGTGATTAGTCAATTCAAGCTTGAAAGGTAGTCTAAGAAAAGGGATTACAAGCAGCTAATCGAGTGTGACATTACTTGCACAATAGTCTTAAGAAAAGGATTTATATTTATAAGAAATAATGCACCAACATTAGAAAGTTATGCAGACTATGTGAAGACAAAATAGAAAATCAGCTTCTGGCTCTTACACATTTTTTCTAGTAATTTAGCAATATAGAGAACTAAAAATCAAAACTATGGTGGAAAGGTTAGTGGGTTGAATCTGAATTTGGAGCAATGACTTAAGGGCCATATGAGCTGCTATGAATTAAAGTTATCTCAGTGATCTGAAAATCAAAGGGACGGACCTGTAAAGTTATAAATCTCAGCAATAAACATTGCTCATATTTTTGTATAATGACAGGGCAGAGCATATAAAAATTGATAGTTGTTTTATAAAAGAAAGGTGGAAGTTGGTCTTATCTGCACACCTTGCATTTCTTCAAGGAATCAATTGGCAAATGTTTTGACTAAACGACTTAATAATGCTACCTTCCATGTGATTGTTGATGATATCATAATCCCAAAAATAACGAAATCGCAAGGGTAACTAGATTGCATTTTTTAGATTCTTATATGACAAACAGAAGTTGCCTGATTGAAACAGCTACTAACGTTAGAGGGCTCAATCAAAAGAAATAGTAAAATACTTGATTTGAAAACTGAGACAGAAAGACCAAAGATATGTTTATCCCTTCTCAATTCCATCACCATTCTTATCCTCTCTCCTAATTATTGAAAACATTGTACCTATAATATTGCCAAGAAGAAGTCAAAATACAGCAAACAATGAACAATCACATAGATAAGCAATGATCGTCAAAATTCGATGGCTAGCAAATTTCAGCTAGAGAATAGTCCTTATATTAGGATATTGACAAGTTTCAAAGTCGTTAAGGCAGTACATAGAACGAGCCACGTGGATGAAGATAAGAAATAATGAAAAATCACCTGCATACCCGTAAACTACCCATCCAGATTCTAAACTTCCCACCAAAAATCTCCTAAATTTTCATGATGATCGTGAATTGTCCCACTGACAACTCAAATGCATGGCAATGACATTAGTTAAACTTGAATTATCCTAATTTAAAGCTCTTCAAGTTTCTCTAACATCAAAGAAGTCCTCAGGGAGGTAGAATTTTAATCCAATGGCCTACAATAAACAAGAAAACACCTTTATGAGAGTTAATCTTGAGGAAATAGATTTTAGAAGATAAACTTGAGAAAAAAAAAACTATTACAGTTTCAATACAAAGAAATTTTAAGATGTTAACATTTAAGTTATAAATTCTTGCAGTGGTTCAATCATTCAAGTCCTAAAATGCTACATGCTTTTCTTCCCTCAACTTGGCAAAGATTTATGTTTAAGAAGCTGTCCGAAACTCAGTTAGGAAGCTGACAAGTTTAGATGGATTTCAAGCTTCTAGGGAAGAAAAGGAGTGTAGAAAAAGATAACCATCAGAACAACTACTGAATCAGTTATGGTCTTGACCAGATTGCCATATGTTAGTATCCAGATTATAAATAAGTAATTCATTGAAAATTATGTACTTCAGTTAATAAAAATAATAATTGCCTCCGCTGAACCACGGACATTTGATTGAACAGGTTATCATACCTGAGCAAATTTTATGTCAGCATCACTATGATCTTGAGGCCTCCCAGCAGCATCACCAACATAAAAGGATCTAAAAAAACAAAGGGAGTCCATAAACCATAATTCCTCTTTTAGATGAATATTATAAAAGGATCCCAAAGGGTAAGCAGAAAACTTAGCTGGAGTACGAATCAGACACAATAAAATTACACTTTGCATTCCAAGTATAATTCTCAAGAAGAAAGCATCAAAGAAACTGAAAAGAAACAAAGGACAAGGTAAATAACTGATCCATATCAATTGACATGCCCGAATTAAATTGTTTCTCCATAATCCGCCACATTCCAGGTTTTGGTTTCCGATAGGGATCTGCTACTTTACCATCAGAATACCCACAAGCTATAAAGACCTGCATATAAAAGTTCAGAGAAACGGTTAAATAGTTTCAATTTTCTTTTTTATATTATACAGGGCACAAACTAATTGAAATAACTTAGGAAGGCTGTCTATGATGCAAAAAGGTCATCCCACAACTCCTAATAAGAAGGTTACAAACATGTAGGAAGAAATGCCAAAAGTCATATCCTATGAAATTTCACCAAAGGAAAAAGAGATTTAATAATATATTCATTTGCTATCTTCATACAATAAAAACAATCTAAAAGTATTCAATGGGCCACCAAGTTAAGGACGTCTACAACCCTTCATGCTGCTTTGGTGACTTCTCATTTGATTCCTAATGCTTCAGAGAACATCTAAAAAATAAATTCAACATAGATCCTTACTGATTTTGCCTACAAATATCATGCAAATCAGAAGATTATTTAACCTGAATCGGAACCTTCACAAGCTCCAAGAAGTTGTTTAGACGTCCAATTTTCGAGTCCACAGCAACCTGTCTCTTTTTCTTCCAGCGATCAATATTGGATTCATTTGTGAAGATAACCTAACAAAAAATGAAATAATATTAACTTAAAACACAAAATTTGACAAATAGCCTAGGGTTTTTATTTTCTGAAGTAAATTAGAGGACGAAAACCTTCAGAAGGAAAAGAGACAAACCAATTTGTAGCCCTCATTATATAAACTCTTCAACTTGTCTGGTATTGAAGGATACATAAGGGACCAAGCATTTGCACCTACTCTGAAATCATATAAACACTATATCAATCAATTTCTTTGATAGAATATTTAAATGCAACAGCATTCATCTAACGTACAGGAAAGTCATTTCAGTGGGGGCAATATTTTATACATTTCCAGTTTCGGGGGAAAATATCATTGCTGCTGGTTCAAGTTTTTAAGAAAATGTACTGCCTTGTTAGCAACATGAGTTAAATGCAGAGAGCACACCTCTTAACTGAAGTTTTTGCAAGACACCCATCAAAATCAAAAGCAGCAATTTTGTTTGAATCATGAAGACCATCCTCCTGAAATGTTGTTAGACACAAGAACATAAAGCTAACTGATTATAAGATAATGATTTATCACAATTACAAGGAAAGAAGGCCTCAGTGTTGAAGCAAATGCAAATACAATTAGAAATGGTAGAAGTTCGAATAATTAACAACAAAAAACGTGTCAAAAAATTTTTGAATTTTTTTACTCAAGTGCCAATGCTGTTAAAGTTGTCAATTAAGTTTCATAACTTATAAAAAACGCGACAATAAAGTTCAAAGGTGAATTCCATTAAGAAATATCTAACATGGCTTATGAAACTAACATTTTGAACTATTGTCATGTTTTAAAAAGTTATAAAACTTAATTGAAAACATTAAAAGCATGAACACTGTGAAAAGTTCAAAAAGTTTTGGCACTTTTTTAGGTGTTACCTTAAAAACAACCATAACACTTCCTGGAGACATACAAAATCCCTGATCACGTACTTCAAAGTAAGAAAAGCAGACAAAGTAGAATAACCATTCATAGGATTATTACTTAGTCACTTCTTCCCCCTTAGAATTCACAATGGAATTATAAACGACATGTCTATTCGTAGTTTTGAATCTTTGCATCACTTATAAGAAAAAAAGTTAAATAGCTCACCCGCTCAAGAAATATGACTGTGCTAAATGACTTCCATTTTGGGGGTAATTCTGCATCCTGAATCAGAAGGAATACATTACAAAAAGAAAAAGAAAAAGAAAATTTTCCAATAATGTAGTGTACATCACATGGACAAAGAAACAAAGATTGAAAAATGTGAGAACTTAATGTACTGAAAGGATAAGCAACCTAATAAAAATATGCATTAACCTTGTACGTATTCCCAATATCAGAAAGGGAAAAGCCTATCTCCACCTCAGCTTCTTCATTAGCCACTGACAACTAGAAGCAAATACATGAGTCAGCTTGATAATTAAAAAACAACTTTCTAAAGGTTATATAAGCTATTGTACAGCTATATATATTTCACATCCCAAAGTATTAGTGGATTGAAAAAGAAAACCTGCAATACAGTGTTTTAACAGAGCATCCATACATCTATACAAATTTAAAGATTTGAGGCAGTGGAGGAATTACTTACCTTAATTTTCTTTGAGTTCATATGTCCTATCACAACTTCTTGCTCATCCTCAGCTTTTGTCTAGACAACACATAAGAACATGATGTAGGTTGACTATAGAAATGCAATATAAGCATCAATTTCATACTTTTTTTTCCTCGAAAAGTAATGAATTTTATTGATTAATAGAACAGTACAACCATTCAAGGATCAAATTGACAAAAAAGGATCAATTGCATCCAGTTGTTTAGACATCTATTACACTTTGCATTAGAGGACTATGAAAGTGCCTTTATTGGTGTTTATGAAACCAGTAAAAGTGTGTGAATGGGTGTTAACCCCAATTTCACCACTAATATTATCATACACAAGTATTACATAATCACCAATTGCGTAATGCTTTTTACTCCAACTTTATTTCTTTTTGTAGAACATTAATGCAATTTTATGCGTACCTTTTCGCAAGGAGTTTTACAAACACCTACTAGTCTCTTCAAAGCTTCCTGATCAGAACTCTGGAAACATAGCAAAATAGAAAAATTACTCCCTGGAAGGTTGAGAATACTTTAAACTACAATAGATTGTCGTAGTGAACAATAAAAACCCAAGTTCCAAGTTGAGCCCGTGATTTCCAACAAATAGAAGGGGGAAAAAAATAAAAAGAAGGCATTTGAAATGAATTTACGATCACTAGTGAAAAAAGCCTTCAAAGACCCACATCAAGGGAAGCAAAGCCAGCAATAAGGTCCAAGGAGTGGATAGTGTGAGAGAAGCAATCCAGGTGATGCCATTTTGTCATATCAAAGCCTCGTGAGTCCCTGCTGACCACACCCAGTCTGAGAGCTTTGGCAGATATAACTTTAGAGCAAGTTTTGCAAGTGGAGCGGTTGGATTTCGCGTACTCAGCCACAAATCTGGGATTGGAATGAGAAGAAGACATGAGGGAGAGGAATGCGTTGTTTGGGAGAAAAAGGGTTCTGGTACTGGTAGGGATATGCCTGAGGACGAAGAAGAACTGGGATATTACAGCGGGCATGGACAGAGGTCGGTTGAGTTGTCCATAGCGACTATTGAGTTGTCCCAACTCCCAAGACGCAGGGGCTTCTTAGGTCCCTCCCGCCAATGCCTTACTGCCGCCGAATTGTTTTAATTTTTGGCAATGTTTTATTAATTTTACTCGAGTAAAATTAATAAAATTTAAATATGGTTTAAAAAATTTATTTATAAATAACAATTATTAACTAAAAATTAATTAATTAATTAATTTATAAAATTTATTAATTTAAAAATTAACAAATTAATAAACTAATCAGTTTTTAATATCAAAAATTATTAAAATGAATAGAAC
>JANKYE010000007.1:25721009-25731221 GCA_032467995.1 Erythroxylum dillonii | reverse complement strand
CAACATAGATGGTATCAGAGCAAGAAGAGTTTTTTAGGGAATCTGTATAAGTAGTTGGATTTCGGAAACGGGATCCAGCAATTTGATTCTAGCAATGGGTAGTACATGAAAATAATCAAATAGAGCATTCAACTATTCTTAATCAAGACCCAAACATTAAACAAAGGATAGCATAATCAATCCATAATAGAAAGAAAACAACAAATACAAGGAGAAATACATTTAGCCAGGTTGTCAGCGTCAATTTTACCTCTGAACCGGTATCTAAAAAGCTACCTCTCTATAGATCTCTCCATATGTGAGAGCTTCATCGCACTCTCTTCTCTCCTAAAGGCTCCCTAAGAAAACACTCCAAAATTTTCATAAAACCTTTGCGCTATCACATAAACAAAGATTTTATACCAAAAAAAGGGTTCAATGAGCTATCAATGGCCACACCCATGACTTGATGTGTCACAATTGTGGCACACCTATGCATGGTTGTGCATGGCTTCTATGTTTTTTAAAACATAACACACCCTTTAGCTATTTATTAAAACCCATGTATAAAACCCTCACATCCTACTTCTATATTTTGTTTTTGGTCTTTGGGCTCAACACTGTAGTTTTCTTCATTCCAGATGACGTGTGGCTGCTCTTTGCTTATCCCTTATGCTGCGTTTTGCTTGTCCACCTACTACACATCTTGGTCTTCCTTCCCAATTGCACTATCGTTTGATCATCTGTTGCTTCCTTTGGATGCACTGTCGTTTTCTCCTTGTTGCTTGTCTGTGAGTTACCATTTTGCTCCATTTACTTCCACCTAATGCACGTTGCTTTGGCATGCTTGCTCCCTATCTGCTGCATGTCATTTCGTGCTTCATCTTTTCCTAGCTTCCACCTTCTATTTCTTCTTCTTTTTCCATGAATTCAGGTTGCATATGCCCATGTAAAAGGCATGCACGAATGTGTAAGTTTTCTACTCCTTTATTTTTCCATTTTTCTTGTCTTCTTCTTGCCTTTTAATTTTCTTTTTCTTGCTCTATGAAGACAAGTGAGTATTAGTCTTTGAAAAATGGCCCAACTATCGTGCTTTTGACTCATTTTAACTTCTTTGCTTCCAAATTATGCCTAAAATCACATATGAGACAAAGTAAGTTTCTTAAGCAATTTTATAAAAATAATCACTAAGTGTTATAGAATAAATTCGTAATAAATTTAGCACCTATCATTCACCTCCCTTCAATACTAGCCAACTAACTCTAAGGACCTCTGTTTTTGGTTTCGGGGTCAACCATATGGCTTAGACTATGAAATTTTGTGTGAAATTGGTGAATTTCTCAACTCAACCATAGTAGATCAACAAGATGACTTTTATGCCACCCATTATAGGACGAAACTAATTGGGATGGACAACTTTGATGCTAAAAATGCTTATAATAGCATTATTTGAAACCCTAAACACTTGTTATTACATAAGTTCATATGTTAAACTGTATTTAACAAGTGTTCAACAAAAGAACTTTTCCTTTTATGGTGCATAGATCATAACATCAAAGTCTGCACCTTCACCCACATCTTTAATACAATTGCTACTACTCTAAAAAACAGAAGCAATAATTTAGGCATAGGGTACTTGGTTATGGCTATTATGGAGTACTATGGTGTCAATTACAATGGACTAATTGTCCATCTTCCTCAGTTTCTTAACCATTGCCATTTGAGGCGAGCTGAGATCTTGTAGGTCTATAATATGGAAATTTGAGATATCAGAGTAAAATCTCATGTCAAAACTAGGGCAGGACATGCCAGTTCGACCTCAGCAACACCACAATAAGAAATAGTGAGGATTCATAGGAGGAGGAGCTAACGAGATAGGAGAAAGTGATGGAAGCCATCTCAAACACTAACAACGCCATTTCAGAAAACATCAAGGTGTTGAAGGAGATGATTAGAGAACAAAGACGCCAAAGCTAGGAAATAGAACATATTCACAAATATTTCGAGGCTCAAGATGTTCAACTACCACCTCCGACACCATCACCACCTCAATCACTATGACGATTCGATACTCTAACCCTTGTCTTTTATCTTTATTTTTATTTTCAATTGTTCTCATGTTTCTCTTGTTTTGTTAATTTTTATTCCCAAGTTATGTTTTATTGTTTGTTCTTCTCACATTCAGGACAACGTGTTGTCGAAGTGTGGGGAGGGTTGTACACATTATATGTTTTTATTTGAATGTGAATTTTGCATGTTGAATGTTAGTTTTGTTTAGGATTGCATGATGTGATGTGTGTAAATGTGTCAATGATTAGGACTTAACGGAATCAATTTAGCTTTGAACATAGTCTTTTAAGTTGCTAAACTTTATTAGCTTAAGAAATTAGTGTTCTAGGTTGTTTTGGCTAAATATGCATATCAATTAGGATACAATGTTAGTTCATTCCCTTTAGAAATTTACTACATGCATTTATAATTTTAGGTTGATCGAATAAGTAGTATTGTTTGTATCTTCTTATGAGCCTGATTAGCTTAAGAAATGAGGTGGGTATGAAAATATAAAAAATGTTATGTAAATATTAAATGAATAACTATTTTGTTGGCCTTTTTTGAAACAAATCGGGTTATAAATAGAAATAGTAGTCAATTGAGAATGTGATGTAGCTAAGTAACTAGGGGACATTCATCACAAATGTTTGCCTTCACATCAAAAGGCTATAATGACATTTTAACCAAGCCGCTAAATGAAAACATGGCCTAGTTGAGTAATCGGGGGACATTCTTCACAAGTGTTTACCTTCACTCAAAAGGCTATGTTTATGTTAATAAAATTAACAAAAATAATGTGTTTTTTAATAAATCCTACTAATCTTGTGAATAGCATGATTTCTTATGAAAAGCCGCTTAAGGATAGTTACAATTTTGATTGACCAAATAATTATCAATGTGTATGTGTAAGTGATAGGAGTGAATGAATGAGACATTAAGTCCTGATTGGTATGTATATTTAGTCCAAAGTGCTTAAGCGCATATTTCACTAGTTAATAAGTTAGAACAACTTGAAGGGTCAAGTTTATAGTTAAATTTGTTTTGTGAAGTTTAATGTCATTATACCATTGTTGTATGTGTATGTTTTGTTGTTAGGCTTGTTTTGAGATTTTTTTTTTGTTTTTTTTTTTGTTTTTTCCTTTGTTAGAAGATAAGCAAAAGTTTAAATGTGGGGATGTTGATAGTTAGTTTGCATAATGTTTTAATGGGTATTTTAGTATGTGTTTAGTTATTAAATGGAATGATTAGTGCATGTTTAGAATAGGATTGTGTTATTAAGTTAAATGTCTGTGTTTTGAGTGTTATATGAGTTAGAGCATGCTTTTATGCTTAAATTTTGTGTATTTAAGGTGCCTTGATGTATTTGTTAGTGTTTGGAAATAGATATGGAAGAACAGAAGGGAATCAAAGGAAGCCTAAAGCTAGACCCAGACCCCAGATCATGATAGAACCAGTTGGAGGGGGCCACGATTATTGGATACCCCACCCTCGTGGGTCATAAGCCCGACGTCCTAAGTGACATCTGGACACGTGTCCCACAAGGTTGGTGTGCCCCCACCAAGACATACACCAAGACAGCTTACCTCTACTATCTTCGAAAAGATTTTATCGCCCGGAGGGTTGGAAAGGACCAGAAAGTTGGTTCAACCGAAAAGCGGACTAATTTAGAGAGACAGAAGAATTACTTCCTTTTTATCAGTCTTTTGAAAATCAACACCAAAGGCTATCAATTTTTGTGAAAAGGTAGAAAAATGTGTTAGGAATCCAATGCTTCAAAAATCACTTCATTTGGAGCTCGGGTGAAGAAGTTATGGCCAAAAGGATCCAACATATTTATACCCTTACTCAAATTGTACATGTCTCGGCGCAATTACCATAACTTTTGCTACAAATTTCGAATTGATTTCGTGTCTAAATGGTTTGAAAGAGGACTTCGAGTCTACAATTTTCATGAAGAACTCGAGGCGAGATTTGGCCTCTAAAAGGATCAAAAATGGAACAAAAGATATTAAGATGATGCAAACTAAGACGATGCAAAACTAAGACGATGCAAATTAAGACGATGCAAAACTAAGACGATGCAAAACTAAGACGATGCAAACTAAGACGATGCAAAACTAAGACGATGCAAACTAAGACGATGCAAACTAAGACGTTGTAAAACTAAGACGATGCAAACTAAGACGATGCAAAACTAAGACGATGCAAACTAAGACGATGCAAAACTAAGATGATCCAAAACTAAGACGATGCAAACTAAGACGATGCAAAACTAAGATGATGTAAACTAAGACGATGCAAACTTAGATGATGAAAACTAAGATGATGCAAAACTAAGAGGACGCAAACTAAGACGATGCAAAACTAAGACGATGCAAAACTAAAATGATGCAAACTAAGATGATGCAAACTAAGACAACGTAAACTAAGACGATGAAAAAGATCACCATATAAAGATACTCCAGTTGGGTCTTCCTCCCATCCCCTAAAAGTTCTAAATCACTTTCTACACTCTCCGGAGCATCTCTACTCATAAGGACCATAACTTTTGACTTAGATGTCCAAAAATTTCATGCTATATACCATTGGAAAGATAAAAAAAAGACTTACAACTTTCTAGAAGATAACTTTGCCTAAATCAGCCCAAATCAACCCAGATATTTCCCTGAAATTAGTACACGAATTTTTCCCTTATGCAACCTTAAGAATCATGGTCAAAAACAAAATCATAAACCATTAGTATCAAAAGATCATAGTGTTACAAAGCTTTAGTGGGCATTTCAAGCCCCCAATACATCAATGTTTCAAAAGAAATCCCAAAATACAAAAGATGCATGAACAATAAATTGCTCAAAATGCAACTAAAGCCTTGGTTTATAAGATTAGCTTAAAATACAACAATATTTCAAAAGTGGAGTGATGCCTTAGCCCTTGACTACTCAATCTCTTGCTCATCACCTGCTGATGGGGAGGAAAGTGGGGGTGAGCTTAAAGCCCGTAGGTAACGATTTTATAGTTTTCAACAAGCAAAGACATTTTTAAATCATTCTCAACGCAGAAATTTATGTGTGTGCAAATCATGAATGCATTACTCCTATCAACTTGTCATGAACACCTAAACACATCAAATGGTTTGGGTAAGTCTAAAACATGACGCACTACACATTTCCAATGAAATGGTCCTGTGTAATTGTAAATTCTTGAGGGAGTCCTTAAGGGAGCTTCATACTACTAGCGGGTAGGCGGGAGAAGCATATCCTTGGGTCAACGTGCACGGATGGTTCTTGAGGGACTACCTCAAACCCACATAACACATAGATTTCAAGATTTTGTAAGCTTGATGCCCAAAAGGGCACATTATCTTGAAAACTTGCTTTTCATATGCTTGTTATATCTTTAAAACCATTTCCAAAAGTACGGTTTCATAATCATGCATCATTTCAAAGAGTCCTTTTAAAAAATAACTTTCCATAAATCACCACACAAATCATGTATAAGCATGTAGGACAATCTTGTAGCATTTAACAACATTAAATGCACATGAATGAGGTGGTTGCAAAATTCATTACTGTCATTTATTGACAGAAAAATTTTATTAGATTATCACCTAACTATAAAAGTGAATCCCATCTTGAAGTCCTTAACTATGGCTTGTTTAAAAATGCCTCTCCTCTTGCTCCTCTTGTCCTTCTTGATTTTCTTCAACATTTACAAAAATTTCAAATCAAAAGAATTCAAATTGGAAAACCCAAAGAACCAAATGCATAAAATTGATCCTGAAAACTTATACCCATACCTTTCCTAAGCTCTTTGAACTAAAAACCTTTCAAAACTCCAAAAGATTAAAAATCAACTTACCTTAAATCTTCACCAAACAATAATTTTCTTGGCTCTAAAGGAAGCTCTAATCTTCCTCTTCCTTTTTCCCTTCTTGATCACTCTCAAAATCCCTCTTGAAGGTTAAGAAAAATTAAAACCTAGCTTGCTCTTCTTTCTTTCCCTAAACTCACGAAATTCACTCCCTGCTTTCTTCAATTTTGTTTTCTCTCTCTTCCAAATACAAGACAGCCCATTTTCTTCTCTTTTACACCATTAATGATTGCATAAAGTCCCTTTTGCCCTTACTTTAATGCCTTGTGGTTTTTAAACTTAAGTGACATGCCAAAATTGGCCTTACACTCTTCCACAACTTTAATAGTTCAAAGCCCTTAGCCCATGTCTTATTATCTTACCCACATTAACATGCTAATTAATTCCACCATGACTCATCTAGCAAGACCCCAAAATTAATCTAATCATGCTTATAATAAAAAAATTCAAGGGCCAACAACGATCGTGGCCTAGTCTTCCACGATAATGATAGAGCGCTAAATAAAGTGCCACAATAGTGGCACTATCGGCCACGATCGTGGCCTGTGCGACAGATAGCGCAGGCAACGTCCTGAACGTGACTTATTAATAGACATTTGGGACTTTCTGGACACGAGAAAATCCTAGGGTTTACCTAAAATGGAAAAGACTGTATAAAGAAAGAGAAAGAACCCCTAGGGGAGCTCCAAATTCTACCACTTTAGGAAAACTCTAAGAAGAAGAAGAGAGAGAGAGAGAGAGAGAGAGAGAGAAAAGGAAGAAGAGGAGAGAGAGGAGTAGGCTTCAACTGCTGCTACTTTCCTGAGCCATCCCGATCCCGTTCAAGTGACATTTCCTTTTCATCTTTGTCATTTTTCTTTTTTGAATGTGTAAGATGGATATGATGATGTTGATGGATTTGGGATTGATGATGATGTTGATGGATTTGGGATTGATGATGATGTTCTAACTTTTCTTTAGGGATTTAAACTTGATTCAATGTTAATCTAGTTAGTTTTGCGTTAATTTATTTGCATGTTGTAATTATTTGTTGTAACTTCATGCTTCGACAATAAACTGAGAGAGTGAATCGAACGCAAAATGATTGGATTGGTTAATGAGAGTTAAATGACCTAATAGACTACGCAAATAATCAAATCAATAATTATACGAAATGAGATACCCAGTTGTTTATTAGAAGGCTTAAGAATTGATTAGGTTGTGAGCTGATTATTAATCCATCCTTTGATAGTCTAGAACTGACACCACTTTAACACAAAAGTGATTAGGTTAGCATTGATGATAGAATAAATCCCTTTCCCATAATTAGGTAATTTTTCTTGTGTGATTTCTCATAGTGAATTTAGTGGTGCTAAATATTCAATTTCTTTTATGTTAATTTTACAAATTAACTTTATGTTAATCATCTTCACGTGTTAAATTTTCTGTTCAGTTTCTATTTTTATTTTAATAATTCTTTAGGCCTTAGATAACTTAGAATTAGATTGGTTCGACAACTCCTCGAGGGATTGATACCTAAAATACTACACCCACAACCTATGTGCTTGCAGTATATTGAGGGTTTTAATTAGATTAAAACTTGCCTCAACAGTTATCATCTTATTAGAATGTGTGAAGTGGAAGAATTGAAGATGGTATTTAAAAGTAAGCATAGGCTCTATGAGCAGATGGTTATTTTGTTTTGTCTCACTAATGCATCAAGTACCTTTATGTAACTCATAAATGGAGTATTGACGTTATTTCTTCGCAAGTGAGTGTTAGTCTATCTTGATGATATCTTGGTGTATAGTAAAAGCAAGAAAGAGCTCGTGAATCATGATTCTAAATCTAAAATTAAGATGATGAAGAAGCTTTATGAGCAAGTTTGTGCTAAAATTGAGAAGAAAAATGAGTTATATAAGGCTAAAGTCAACAAGCAGCGCAGGTAATTGAAATTCAAACTTGAAGATCTTATGTATCTTCATCTTAGAAAGGAAAGGTTTTCATCCTAGTGCAATAACAAGTTAATGTCTTACTACGGATGGTCCTTTTAGAGTCTTTGAGTGAATTAGAGATGATGCTTACAAGCTTGATCCTCTAGGAGATTACCATGTTTTTGCTACATTCAACATTGGACATTTGAGTCCTTACTTTAATGATGATGAGCTTCAAATGTTAAGGACTTTCTTTCGAGGAAGGGGAGAATGATGCAAGCACATTGTACCTAATTATAAATAATCATCCAAAGTTAATCCTTATGAATAATGGGTTTGACAAACCTTATTTTGGGCTTTAATAAAAAAATTTATTTATAATTTTATTAGTTGTTTACTTAATTCCAATAGGAGTGTGTTTGTTTCCTAATTAGAGTAAGATTAAGATTTCTTAATTCCAATAGGAGTGTGGTTGTTTTCCTAATTAAAGTGGGATTAAGCTTTCTTAATTATAATAGGAGTGTGGCTATTTTCCTAACTAAAGTAAGATTAAGATTTCTTAATTCTAATAGGAGTGTGGTTGTTTTCTGAATTAGAGTGGAATTAAACTTTATAATTTCTAAGCCTATATAAAGGCATTAGAGTGGATAGTTTTCATTAGATTTCGTAATAGAATTTGTATGATTCAACTTTTAAAAATTGAGTTGTTCCTCCTCAAATCCTAATTTTTATGTGGTGTTACTTTAAATAATTAAGTGGGCTAATCTGTTGGGACCTGATTTTGGAACCGGACTCCAACCGGAAAAACGAAAAACGGAAAACAAAAAGGGGTGAAAGCGAAAGAATGAATCACCGAGCGAAAGTGGCCCAAACAACAAAACAAATGAACGGACGGAAATTAAAGCGAAAGTCAAAGTGAGCGAAATCCGAAGAATATCAAATCAGATCAAAAAGCGAAGGAATCGAAAACGCTTGCGGAAACCAAAGGAATCGAAAGGTCGCAAATGAAACTTAAGTCCAAGTCCGACATCCGAAATGTGTACTTTAGAAAACTTAGCGTTGGAAACTCAAGACACACTCGCTCTAAACCAATCCGAGTCGGTGTAAATTTTTTTCTTTTCCTTCATTATCATTTAGAACAATTCAATGTCCTATTTGAAATTCATCAAATCCATTTCTCAATCTATTTAATTCTTCAAATTCTATCATATCTCATATCTCATGATTTAAAAAATCTTATTTCTCTTTTTCCATAAAAATACCATACATGACTAAATACCATCAAAGCCATAAACAAAGAGCACTTCAATATGTCCAATCCATCAACACAATTCATCGGACCTCCTGTCCGGAATCCCAATACAAACAAACACATACATAACCAAAGCACTTCTATAACTCTTAAACATCAGTATCATCGAACCTCCTTTCCAGGAACCATATCACATTCAATCACATTTAATCACATTCATAATCATATGCAATTTATATACAAAACCATAATTCACTTTTCTAGTCTATATACACATCCATGATTTATTTACATACTCCAAAAGAAATACATCACCAAACAAAAGTGGCATTTTCAAGCCACGATACAACATTAATCTCAAAATCCGAAATACAAAAGATACAGAAATCCCCACAAAAATCAACATATGCCTAAGCTCTTTTTTTTTCAATGATTTATCTTAAACCAAAATAAAAATACAATCATAAACATGACGAACGAATGTCTTGTCTTTCTTTCACCCGATCTCCTTCTTGATACCTGGAGATGAGGATGAAAGGGGATGAGCTTTACAGCTCGTAGATAACACGTTTATAACAGGAAAAAAAATCATTTTCGAAACTCATTGTCATTTCATAAAATTCCACGGTTGAAATATCAAATGTTTATTTCTCCAAAATCTCAATTTTTCAAAAATTCACGAACAATTTCAAATCAATATAATTTCATAAAATGCTTCATTTTCAGTTAAATACGAAATTCAAACTCAAAACTCATTATCTAAATACCATCACATCAACACTGCATAACCCATTTAACCATCAATATAAACACTCAATTTATACAACATACTTGACAATTCAATGATGCAATGCACAAACAATGGCTCGAGAGTTCCGTGAAACAAATCGGCTAAACCGAAATTTAAACCGTGAACAAAACGAGTCCATTTTCAGATCTCGTGGGCCACAAGCGGGCAGCCGGGATAAGGCTCGATGTCGACGTGCACGTGACTAACGAAATGTTCCTCTCTCACCCAAACACAATCAAATCACATGCATAATTCAATCATTCTCAAATTCACATTCTTATGATTTTTCTTCTTTCCATTTACTCAAAATGCCATGATAAAAGACATAGCATAATCATGCTCACAATTAAATCTTT
>JANKYE010000007.1:25692328-25711910 GCA_032467995.1 Erythroxylum dillonii | reverse complement strand
ATAAACTCTTTATTTGAGTGAATGTTCCCTGATACATGTTTCAATTAATAATTCCAACATGCAGATACTGGATTAATACTCTGTAAAAATCCATTCCGATCATATCAAGAACTATAATGAAACATATATGATCTGATTATATGTTTGATCCTAAATTTCCTAAGGTATTGCTTACTCTCTGTCAAATTCTAATCAATTAAGCCTAATTGAATTTGAAATTTCCATATTTGCAATCTCTAGATTCACAAAACTTTCCCTAACTTTTTTAATTTGATATGAAGTTATTTAATGGATAATTAAATTCTCAAACAAGATCTCTCTTTGAATGATTGTTAATTTGATAATTATGGGTCTATTAAACCACCAACTCTCATTGTACAATCTAACACTGATTACTTTTGGCTTACTCTCTTGTTCTGTTGTCAAGTTTAAACATGAACAATTATCACAAACACCCAAGTTTGTATTGAAATCAACAATAATCAAAGTCACAAACAATTCCAGAATAAATCCTAATATGAAATTTAGAACTCCATAGACATGTTTAACATCATAGAATTTAGGTTACACATCAAGGATAACAAAAGAACTAAAGGAAAAGAAGAAAAACTCTATTGAAGTCTTTGATTTGGAAAGCTATAATTCCTGGAGCTCTTCTTAATCTCACCACTTTTGATTCACTTTTAATTATGGTGACTACTCTTTTTTGTGATATTTCATGTTCTTATATAGTGCCTTAAGGTCTTAGGGTCATGTCTAGGGTTTTCCAACTTTGTTCAGTTCCAAAAACTAGCTCTGAACCCTAAAATATATCAAAAATTTGATGTCTGGAAACTCTATCACAATCTTGACATAGGAGTCACAATTGTGCTCCTGTTTTCATCTCTGTCACGATAGTGCTCCTTAACGCATAATTTTGCTCCATGTTTCATCCTCTTTGCCATAATCATGCTTTTTGAACAAGATCGTGAAAAAGGCCATGCAACTCTATGCAAGCATGTCGCGATCATACTCCTCATGCACAATTGTGACACCCTTCATGCAACTTCCATCTTCCTTGTTCTTCAATTACTTGATTTCTAACACTCACAAACACCTCATGAAACATAAATCTAAGATTGAATTCATGCTCTAAACCAAACAAAAAGTTAGAATATAAAAAAACACTCATAATAACACAGTTTTAAGCTTATACATACGATAATCATCTAATAGGCAACTAAAAACAAAGTAAAACAGGTAAGAAAACATAGTATGAATTATAACCGTCACTTAACATTAAGACTAAAGGAAAAATAGAAAAATAAAAGAACCACGATGAAATCCCTTTTAATCCTCATGAAATCGACTTTAGATTGACGGATATTCACCCTAAATAGGATTCCTAGCTTGTTCTTCGTTCACTATATCAATTTAGGCCATCAATTTGTGTTTTCCTGATCCTCTTATAAACCTCTTTTGACCTTTTTTTAGTTTTCTCTTCGTTTTATCCACTTATAGATCAAATTTACGGTTTCTAAAGTGGACATGGTCACTCACACAATAATGTGCATGACTATGTCCCTCAATCTTGCTTCAATCTTCAAAAACCATAAAGAACATGATCCTAAAGAGCTACACAAGCAACTATATGATTATGTGGATTTACACGAAAACCCACTTAGTTGTTTAGACTTACACGGGGAAACATCAAAATAGCTTCAATTCTTTAACTTTTTACCTTAACTTTTCCCTAATTCTTTTTCTTTTTATCCGTGAAAACTAATATGACCTAAAAACAAAATAGAAACAAAAAAAGTACCATAAATAATAAAATTTCTCAAATAAAAATAAAAAATCATTCAATGTATAATTAAAAATATAGTCTAGTTAGCGTTTGTCCTTAATCAATTATGCTTTTAATGGATTCTATTAATCAAAAACCACTATCTTTACATCATCCATCCCTCCTTCATAACCAGGTTTTTTAAATTTTATGATATCTAAGAGAACTTTATTACCATCATTCTCTATATACATCTTTACATACCCTATTATTTTAAGCCTTGCATTGTTTTTATAAAGGTATATAGGCCTTCCCATGGCACTTAAACTTACCAAGTAATTTAATGTAATTATTAAAAAATAGTTTAAAGGAAAATTATGTGTTTTATCTGAATTTTAATAAGCATAATACTTGGTCTCATCTTTGTAAAAAAAAATAGTTTTTCATTGATATGCCATAGTTCAAGCTCTAACACCTTCTTCATACTTGATTCATTGGTGAACTTAGAGAGAAAAAATCTTCTACATTAATAACACCCAAACTAATTTTGCATTTGAGGAAAGGAGGTCTCTTTTCACTAAAGAACCCACAAGTGGTGGTTGACCATGATGTAAATCTTGCCATTAGGATTTTTATAGGTAGGACTACCATTAATGGGCTTTCCCCAAACCTAGGAGGAAAGAACATAAGCTTATACATGAGAGGCATCCCTTGTGATTTGACAAGAAGTTTTCTTAGGTTAAAGATAGATAGAAGAAGTGAGAGAGGAAGCAACAGGTTGAGGCAATATGAGAACACTAGAGTAGGAGTGGGAAGCAAATGGGGGTTACATTATGTGTAGTAGGGGGACATTTCTACCAAGGTTGCAGAAGAAATAAGATTAGTGAGCATAGGATTTAGGAAAGCAAAAGCTCATTATGAAACTGATAAGAGACGTAGATCCTGGTAACATGGCCTAGAAGAGATGAAGTAGTAGTCCCATGAAGGCTAATATGGGTAGAGGGAGCTATTAATTCCACTCCCAAAAGGGAAAGTAACAAAAAATTTAATCTAGGTGGTAAAAGACCCAATTAGACCAATAAGTAATAAAGGAGAAGTCTAAGACAATAGACTTAAGAGAGGAAGCAAAAAGAAGGAAAAGCAAATAAGTATTTTTCGTTACTCTTTTTAGTTTTTACCTTTGCTTATATATTGATTAATTGTTTGATTTTTTTTCCTAGTAGTTTTCAATCTATTTAGTTTAATTTAATATTAGTTTTAATCAAGCACATCCTTCATTATTGACGGATTCAGTAGTTATACTATCCTTATCACTTTATTGTTGTAAAAAGACAGATCCACTTGCGTATGGTATTATATTATATAAAGATAGTAGATAGTAGTAGAGAAAACATTAGTCAGGACTTAGGCCAAAACTTGGTCGAGTGAGAAACTCATACAGGAAAAGTATAGAAAATGAAAATCAGGGAGAGGAAGGTAAGACTGTTGAGAGATGTGCATTGGAGGGGAGAGGCTGACAGACGGACAAACTAGGTAATGGCTAAGAGAGGACACGGACACCCACCTCCAAAGACTCAAATAGCTGATCTTTTTCGTCGTCTTCTTCTATATTCCACAAAACACAACATAGAGCAATGTTAAAGAACCGGATAAGGAATCAAATGAGGCAACTTACACGTCTGAGTCCACCAAATGGACAAGTACCGTCACCACCACAACCCACCAGAACTGCCATCGACCAAGTTGAACTTTTGTTTTTTGTGATTAAAGGTGGGGAAAGCGCTTTGAGCAAACATCACTTAATGGCCACATGTGAACCATCTCAATGTCCTTCTTAAGAGGCCACCGTCCTTCTCTCTCCCCTCTCCATTCTATTAATTAATTAATTAATTAATTTACAAGGGAACATCTTAATAGAGCATCAAAAACTTCAGTGCACTGCCAAGTGAAACATGAATCTCTGTAAGCTGTAGTATTCACTAATAATACTAGATAATGGTGTATAACAGAAAACATTTTTTCACATTATAGTCTAATAATGAGTTTGGACAAATAAATGAAATTGAGTTTTGTCAACGAACCCCCAACCCTTCATTACAAAATTAAAACCCCTCTTCAATTCATATGCCCCTTTTTTGCCGGTCCACAAGTTTCAAACCCCATGGACCAATTCAGAGAACAATTAAGTGGGAAAATGGAAGCAAAAGTGCAATAATAATGAGATGGTCAACACCAGAAATTCTTATTGATCAAAATAACAGCAGTAATAATAATATTTAAATATCCACCCGTCCAATCTCTCCTCAATAGCTTCCTTCCACAGTTTCTGTATATATCACAACATATACATGAGCCTGCCACCCATCTCTCTTAATCAATGAATACCTATCTCACTTTCCTCCTATTTCTCTCAGGATAATAGAAGCGGGATCTAATAAGAACAGACTTGCCTACAAGAAGATGGAAATCTATAAAAAAAAAAAGAAAAGGGGGTCCGAAAGGAAAAAGAATAATGTTTCGACAAAAAGGGATGGGAGGGAAAGCAACACGGAACCACTGATCAATGAGGAATGAATGAATAAATTAAAACTGCAAAAAAAAGAACTAAACTATCTTCCCTGGGTTCCTCCGACATTGGCTGCTAATGGAATTATTATGTTGCTCTGGTTAATGTCACAGATATCTGGTAATCATGGCTAGGATGGGGCGGACTGGAAGGGCAGCGAAACATTCATGTTCCCATGAGACCAAGGGGATTGTAAATTGAAAATAAAAATATAAGAAACAATCATAGTAGCGCTACATAGTACAGTCGTAAGCCTAGAAGCTGTAATGCCTCACCGAGTGTTCTAACATTTCATGACTAGGGCAGACAATCTCCTTAACTCGACCACCATTTTTGTATATCTTAAATGTTGGAACAAGCCTCACATTCTCAGAATTTGCAACTAGTGGGTTCTCATCAACATCCACCTATCATCAAGCAAAAGGGTATGATCATAAGAAGCACATCATATGTTCAATTAAGGGACAGATGGGAGAGTCAAATCTTTTTGCAAGAGAACTAATCCAATACTCACCTTGATAAAGTTTAGCGATGGATAACGACCACATAGCATATCCACAAAAGGAGATATTTGATTGCACTGCAAATTAGAGGATGACTTGAAGTGAACTACTGAGGTGCCTGCAATAGCACTAGCTCATTATTCAAAGTACAAAAATAGAAGAAAAAGGTGAGTTCATTGAGGAATATAAAATGGATAACTAGAATGCAGATAGGAATACTTACATGGTGAAGATATTGCAGCTCTGAACTGCTCAATTCCCTCCACTTCCTCCACTTCACCACCAAACTTCAGATTGTACACTTCTTCTCCACGAGACTTTTTCAGGGAAACATAAGCGTGAAAAAGAGATTCGGCAATATCATTGTCATCTGGAAGTTCCTTCCTCAAAGCTTTATAATCTCTCACTGCATCCACCCATCTCTCAAGCTGTAACATGTAATGTACATGACTCAGTGCACCAAATTATGGATTCCAACTAGGAGAGGTGGAGTGTATATGAGGTTCATCACCTTACTGTTTGAGGTAGCTCTTCGAAGAAGGGCTTTTACGTAATTAGGTTGGATACGCAATGCTTGGTTGCAGTCATCCAGAGATCTCTCCCACAGTCCAAGTTTAAACCAACATGCTGCCCTGTTGCAATAGAGAACAGAGTTTGAAGGATCAAGCCTAAGGCCTTCCCCGTATGCTGAGCAGGCTTCTGTAAACCTTTCAGATTTGAAGAGATCATTCCCACGAGAACGAGCTCTTGCCACCAATCTGACATTATTAAGCATCGAAGCTACTTCAACATTTCTTGGATTGATTTGCCCAGCTTTCTCAGCAGCACTCACTGCATTTTCAAATCTGCAAGATAGCAATCCATTCATTCTCAACTACCCAAAACCTTGTGTATGCAAAAAGAAATTATTTAATGCATTAAATCTTAATTCACCTTCCCCGAGCCATCTCAATCTGAGCTTGGACAACGAAAGGATAAGCTTCAGAAAGCATACCAAAAAATGTTGTCTCGGTGCAGGCATTTGTATATGGTTCTAATATTTGAATATCTGATAGGCAAGACTCGGCATCGTCAAGTTTATGAAGCTTCAAAAGGGCTTCTGCTCTACACATAATGAGCTGTAAATTCCGTAAGAACATATTTAGCCCTCAGCGACTAAAGTAGAAATGAGAAATGCAGAAGATAACGAAATGGCAACAGAAGAAAAGAAAGGGTTCCACCATCCAGCCTTGCATTTGTAGAGACAGAGAAGCTGCTCTGCAACTTAAATCGCAGCTTTCAAGTAAAAAGAGCACAACAATTTCCTTAATACAACCAAGTTATCACTTCTAAAATCATATATATTTACCTGAGGGCAATAGTCAGCTCCAGAGGAAATAGTAGCATCGGCTTCTCTTAATGCACTTGTCCAGTCATTCACTTTCCGAGCATCAGAACATTTGGCCAGATATGTCTCTACCAGTTGTAATTTCTGCAACTCATTATGATCTGGATGCTGCCCTGGAAAGTACAGATGCCTCCTTGCGTTCTTAACATGTCCAAGCCTGGAACAAAACTAAGTCAAATGTGTGTATCTTGATATCAATTGCATCAAATTTGGAGAAACAAACCGAATTTGAACTCACCTAAAATAATTGAAACTAGTAAAGAGAAAAATCAAAGAACCTAAGCGAATTAACCAGCTCAAGGCTGAAAATATGGACATAAAACATGCTGTGAAGTCCTAATAGAGAACCAGCAATTGTACAAGGCATTACACAAGCCCAACAAAAGGGTCAATGGTTCTTAAAGGTTGTACACGAATTGGCAAAAAGTCAAATACGAAAACATATTGAAAGCAAACTAAATGCCAATACCACAAAAAAAAAACATTGTAATGGCATGAACTGGCAATCACAAAGAACGCAACTGCAAATAGGCATCAGAGAAGAAACATCGAGATAAATGAATGGAACGACAGTGTCTACATCAGAACTAGAAAAACAGAACCAGAAGTAACAAAATCACAATACAGAGACATTCCAATAGCAAGATAAAAATACAAATAACAGTGTCAAGGAAAAAGAAGACAGCAAGTGTCAACATGATGCATAAAGAAACATTCAGCTTGCATATTTTGCAAGCAACCACCCGAAATTTCAGGAACTCAAGAAACCCTCGAGTGTTGGCACAAATTTCACCATAAATCATGAACATGAATGCCTTACACATCTATCTACCGCTGACAGAATCACAACCCAAGTGATGCACGGAAGAACAAAACCAAGCAGGGAAAGCGAAAGAATTCTGCAAAGAGCACAGCTACATATAGATGAACGAAACATCATCTATACTTGCCAAACAAGGGAAAACCAAAAATGAAACCAAGCAGACAATAGACAAACATTCCAATTACTCACATAGAACCCACCACCACGAACAAATCATAAATCCCATTGTCGTACATGCCGTATCAACCGAAATTAGAACACACAAGTAAATAATTAAAATCCCATCAAAAACTCACCTAATAAGCAAAGAACCCAGCCTATGATGAGCTCTCCAATAATTAGGATCCAACCTCACAGCCTCCTCACAGTCTCTCACAGCCTCCACAACTTTCCCCAAACTCATCAGCGCCGCCGCACGATTACTTCGATAGGCCGCATTATTTGGTGCCATAGCAATAGCCCTATCATAAAGTCCCAACGCCTCCCCAAATTTCCCTTTCTTGTACATCTCATTCCCAGCTCTTTTTAACTCCTCCGGATCCACAGTCGACCCTCGGCATGCCCTGCTAATGTTTCCTCCTCGTACATTATTGCTCCCACTGACCACTAACGAAGCGCCGCAATCAAGAGTTCCACATTTGGCAGCTCCGCCGCCCCGCATTATGCTCCCATGGCCGTAATTCCCAGTTCCCGATCCCAACACATCGGTCTTCGAGCTCCGGTGAGTCATTCCCAGGCCTGTCTTTAAGATCTTTCCGGAGGGGCATATGTTTCCGGTGGGAAGCACATTGACAGTTGCCGGAGAGTTGACCGAGCTTTGGTTGGAATGGTTGCAGCTACCGGAGTATTGTGACGGGTCGGATCTGTGGTGAGATGTCTTGGGGTGCTTGGAGGTGGTGGGGCTGGTTTCTGTGGAGTTGGAGAGCTCACCAGAGTGGTTGTTGTTGGACTTGAGAGGAGTGTTTACGTGGCTATTGATTCGGGTACCCGATACAGATCCAGAAGAGCTAGAACTGGAGCTAGTGGTGGTTGTGGCGGCGGATCCTCGTGTTCGGAGAGGAGAAACAGGGGAGCCCAAATCGAGTTCCCGGAAATCGGGTTTGTTGGCTTCAAGGTAAGCTAACGAGTCGCGAAGTTGATCGAGACCCAGGTGTTGATGATGGTTTTGGTGGTCAATAGGCTTCCCCGAATGTGACATTTGCTCGCTAACCAAACAATATCGAGTTTCCTCTCTCTCTCTCTCTCTTTGTGAATTAAAAAGAAAGCTTTAGAAAATGGGTTGGTTGGTAGTAGTCTCTAAATAAACTCAATTTTTAATAGAGCTATCATAAAGAGAGTTGTTTAGTTAGTAACAGTAACGCGAGAAAATGGAAGCCGAGATGGGAAAGAAGTGAATGAAAGAAGAAGAAGAAGAATGTATACAGAGATATGTGTATGAAGAAGACATGACAGAGAAAGAGATGGGGATCTCGTGATATGAAAGAGGGAAGCAAACAATGAATGTGAACGTGTGTGGTTTTTCACAGCAGCAGAGAGGAGAAAAAGAGAGAGAGGTCTTTATTTTTATTTTTGTTGGGCTTCGGCTTCACGAGACAGGTTTGAGTTTCAGCTCTCATTGTTCGCTCCCCTCCCTCTTCTCCTTTGTCTCTGGATCTCTTATTACATTATTTACTAATAATCGTTTTTTCATTTCCTCAAATTTACGTCTATTCTCACCATTGACTGCAAATCTGTAACTCTAACTAAATCACTCGGTGAAGAGAACTTCTACATAAAAGCGAACACATGAACGCGCCAGAAAGGGCGTGAACCTGTTAAAAAGCATGACCCTCTTGTTACCCCGGCTCACGTTAGACCGTGCCCCTCTCGTGCATTAACTCTGTCTGCCTTTGTGCACTCTTTCAAAATTCGATAACTCGTCACTAAGATTTAAAAACATGTTGGATTCCACGTGGCCGTTAACAGCTGGAAGGCGGGCCCCATCTCCCAGGTTTGTTGGCAAGCTCACAGAAGTAGATCAGTACACATGGTAGCCTGATGGTGTGCGCGGTCGCAGGGTATAATGACTTCCCCTATTTGTATCCTAGATTCCTGTGCTTTCTATTATTATATCTTCGGCTCTCTCACGCAAGCTAGGGCCTAACACGGAGAGAGGTGATCCAATCAAAGTATATTTACCTCATGACGACGAAGAAAAGCTTTTATGATTGGATTCTGCGTTCTGCCCGCTGCGTGGCAATAAGGTAAATAAAGAGGAAGTGTGAAGATGTAGTAAATAACAGACCGGGGATAGACAGAAATAGCTGGCCACGTGCAATAGGGAATGCAGAGCCAGCTGGGTCCGTCCAGAAAAATTCAGAGAGTAGCAGTGGCATCCAGCTAAGCGATTAACGACGACAAGTAACGGCGTTGAGTAACGATTCGGTCCCATAAATCTAGAACTTGGGACGTCAAGAAGATGGCGACAACAAAGAGGAGAGCATCTCGCGGTGGTGGGAGAGAGAGAGAAGAGGAGAGGAATGATGACCAGGCAATCCAAATCATGCCAGGTAAGCTAGTGCTCCCAACACCACCCCCCTCCTCTCACTCAACTGATTAGTTTTGTGATGCCACGCAATTCCAACTACTGTACTGGGTTCGGTCTATCTGTACCATTTTCACATTTCTATTTTGGTTGACGCAGAATCCCAAATATGGCTTGTAATTAATTGACCTTTATTCAAACGATAACAGTAAATTTTTAGTAATTACTTAATTTAGCAAGTGTTATTTATTATTAATATTTTAAAAATTAAATCGATAAAATAAAAAAATTAAAGATTTAAAATTTTAATCATGATTTATGCATTTAGATGATAAAAAATAATATGATTTGGTCTCACAAAAATACCACATGCTACACAACACATTTGGAAGCTCTAAATTTCTTAAAGCATTGGAATCATTCAAGGTTACTTGCGTCGGCTTCTTCTTCATCAACAAGTAGATTATTGCAGTGTTTTTCATCTTTTTCTCTGACAGACAACAGCAATAATGGTTGGCAATTTTTCATTGACGGAGTGGTATTTTATTGTGAAAGTAAGCTTGGTTTCGAAGCAGTGTTAGAGAGCGCTGAAGGAGAGTTTATTAGAGCTTTTTCTGATCATTATGTTGGGGGTGCGGATTCCTTGATTACGAAAGCACTAGCACTTCAACAATCCTTGCAACTTCTAAGACAACAACACATTGAAGACGGTGGTACTATTTTTATGAATTCTCAAATTTTATTTTTCGCACTTAGTTCTCCGAACTTTGATCTTTCCGAGTTGGGTACTATTATTTGTGATTGTAAGACTGCTATTATCGTTACCGAATATTTCTTATATGTGGATTTGTAGGCAAGTTAATAGATATGCTCATTCTTTAACTCGAGCATTTATTCACTTTGCGTATCTACGGATTTGGGTTTCTACTTCTCAATTTTTAAGTGAGTTTTATCATTATGAATAAGAATTTGAATATTTTGCTCTTCAAAAAAAATTATTATTGAATCGCTTGTGAAATTGATATAAAATAAAAAACTTTTAAATATGTTTTAACAAGAAGAATAATATTATCCTAAAAAATTAAATTTTGATTAAAAAGATATTTAATCTAACAAGTGTCGTAAGTTTTAATCAACACTTATTATGGAAATGAACCAGAATAAGGACTATTTTAAGCTTATTCATGTCTAGATCTATGCTCGACTTCTATGATTGGTTTTCCATCGCAATACAATGGACTTTGCTCAAGGACTTTGTTGGCGTTAGCTTCAGAAGTGAGGAAGAACAAGAAGAAGTTTTCCTAGTTAATTAGGACCTTCTCAAGACCAAAATCATTCCACTTGATTTCACAATAGGGAAAGGGCGCCTTTTTCCATAAACTAACCAACAAATGTGCTAATCCACCTTGAAGCTGGAGCTGATCTTATGTCCCCAATTACCCAAATCTCTTGTACTCTATGTATCCAAGTCATTTATTGATGTCAATGAATCCAAGCCCCCTATACGCCATGCATCCAAACCCTCCTGTACCTCATACACTTAAGCCATTCATTGATCTTCTGTCCCTAATTACTCAAGCCCCCCTTGTACCCCATGCATCCAAGCCATTCATTGATTGGATACATTGATTGGATACATGGGGTACAGGAAAGATTAGATAATTAGGGATAGAAGATCAAATTAATAAATAGCTTGGATGCATGAGGTACAGGAGGTTGGGTAATTAGAGACAGAAGATCTGATGGCATCAATTTATAACACTTCAATAGTTCACTTTCTGTGAGTTTGGAGCTTAGATAGCTGTCACCTGCCGCCTATGACTAGGTCTTCCTCCTAGGAGCTACCAGAGTCTTCTTATGAGGAAGTCCAGGCCTTGGTGCTGTCATGGGGGAGAAGAACCTAAAAATTCCCGATTTAAAGAGTTTGAAGGTGAAGCTTAATATCCATTACAGTCACCCTAAGAAGAGTAGGTATTAGAGGCTGGAAGGTTTGATGGAATTTGGAAATGAATCCATCTCAGTAATTAGTTCTTATTATTTCTTAACAAGAGAGTTTTTAATCACTATCTTTAAAATATGTATTAAGTACCATAAACAATTTATATACTATATATTAAATAAAACGTGAAAATATATAAATTTTGTACATAAAGTAAGTAATTAGTAAAATAAGAAATAGATTTGATCAGTGTTCTGAAATTCGGACCGATCATCGAATCGGTGGCCTTACTGGTTACCGGTTTGACCGGTTCAATCACCGGTCGAACAGATGTAACGTAATAATTATGCAATAATTATATTTAATTATATATAATATTTAAAAATACAAAAATACAAAATAAAAAAAATTATCGGACCGGCTAATTAAACAGTTTTGACTGGTTCAGACTGGGTCAATTCATAACTGATTTTGAAAGATAAATCGGACCAAACCACTGACTGATCACTGGTCGAACCGGCCAGTCTAATCCGATTTTAAGAAAAGAGGATTTGATCCAAAGAAATTAGTGATGGGAGTTTGAGCTGTAAGTACACTTAAAATCACATCGATATTTTTTATCCTTTTTATTTATAATTTTTTAATAATTTTGTTGTAAAAGTAAATGTTAATATGCATTGATAGCTAGAGAAAGTACAACCTGTGGGGATTACAACTCTATAGATAAACCACCCAGCTCCCATGCACATTCGGTGACACCCGGCTGCATGCGTCGTCATGCTTCCAGCTGCCTTCTTCCCGTTCACCATGCTTCCAATTGCCTTCTCATACGTACTAAGCTTCTCACGGCCATGACATGTCAACTCACACTCATGACAGCCATCTCACACTTCATACGAGGGCACTCACAGGTGTGAGAAGGCCATATGCCAACCCCACAATTATTCTTGTCATTTTAATGTCTCACATGTGCAGGTTGAAGGCGCTAGGCACCAAATCTTAAACCTAAATGATGCTACAATTAGAAGAGAATGTGGGCTAGAGGAAAGGGGACAATTTTTGGAGCTGGAAGCGAGAGCAAACACACATATTCATTTCAGGTGGAACAAAGAAGGGGAGAGGGAGAAAGAAGCGAAGAAGAGAGGAGAGAACGACAGAGAGTTGAAGTAGAAGAACAATAGAGAGTTAAAAATAGGGAGAGCTTTCGATCATCTCGGGGAAAACAAATAGAAGGAGAGGGCGAGAGGTAATACAGAAAACTTGAGATCTTTCGTTCGATAGTTCAGATCCTTTATTCAATATTAATTACTCTGTTTTATTCCGTCTTAGGAAATCTCAATCATTTATTTTGCAAAACTCATACGAAATTTATATAAATAAATGGCTGAAATTTATTGGACATAATAAGACACCATAATATTGGACAAAAGATCTAGACTCCTCTAAAAACTTGTTTGCTGTTTCTGTTTACTTTTTCCTCTTTTTTTTTTAATGATTTGCTACATTTATTCTTTTGTTATAGACCCATGCCCAGTTATGCTTAACCGACTCTTGCTTGTAGTTTTTGATAATATATTTGATTATTTACTTGGTTTGATACTTTAATACTTCTCTTATATTACTAAAGTATATAAAAATGGTGATTCTTGTTATTTTTATGATGATGAGCTGATCTCTTTTTGTTTAGAAATAATGTAGTTATTTTAGCCAAATATGTATGATTGAGGGATTATGTTATCTTATATTTGCTATCGTTTTAGAATTGATTGGATGTAATAGCACAATCAAACTTTGCATCATTTTAATATTAAATGAAAAATTGAGAAGAAAAGTTCAATATGAAGTGAAAAATTGTAGACTTTTAAATTAAGAATTAGAAATATATAAATTTAAGTGATAATTAGTAATCAGACTTAAGGCAAAATGTAAAATTTACTCCCTAATATTTTGTATAACGTCTGAAATAGTCTCTATCATTATCTCTTATGTCAATTTGTACCATATTACTTATAAATAATATAATTTGCATCCTCAAACCATTAGATTTCTATTAGATCTTCGTTATGATCTCATTAACCAGTGAAGTGTGACATGTGACACGTCAACTATGCAATTCTGATCATGCAAATGTTAACTAACTTAGTTGTCATAAAATTTATTAAATTATTATATTAAAACATATTATATTTTATTTTTGTATATGCAACCTCTTATTAATTTCTCTATCAACGTCTCTCGTAACGCTTTTTCTAAAAATTTATAATAGCATGTAACTAATAAAAAAAGTAGAAATACCAATAATTATCTAATAATCAATTTAATATAAAGAAAAAATTATAAAAAAAGAAACATTTTTTTTCAAACTTTCTTCAGTTGTATAAATGAAAATGGTATTTATATATAAAAAATAAATCTAAAAGTTACTAAAAAATCACGTGTATAATTGTAATTTACAGTATATAATTTTAACGAAAGTATGAAACTCAAAAGATTGGTATTATAATATTAAAATTTATACTTAAAAAATGTAAAATATTTTCTTTTAGAAAAATTATTAAAAAAATTTAACACATAAAGATACAATTTGAAATCAATCACACTTCTTAAAGTTGGATGTCAAAATTTTAAACGCTCAAGTTATATTTTAATTGTTATATAATAAAAGTTTAATATTCTAAAATTTTAGAATCAAAGTCACTTTTCCTAAAAACATGTGGATAATAATTATAATAACCTTACTGTAGTACATATTTTCTAATAAATAAGACAAATTGCTCATAAGTACACAATAAAAATATCTCTACATTATCCTCTAATTTTCATTATATTTATTAATATGATATGTAATATGTTCTTTTCATGACTTTTTTTTATCGTTTATATAAAAATAATTTACATAAATAAATATTGACAAAATTTTAAAGAATAAAATTTGACAACTATCCCGTCTACATAAATAGAATTGAACAGTTGACAACTTGACATATCATAATAATATCATGATAACTGTGGAACAAAAAGACGAACAAGGATAAGCTTGAATGTGCAAATTGTAATATTTTGTAAACATAAGGGTGCAAATTAATACTAAAGATGATAGGAAACAGGTCACAGCCTATAGCGTAAAACTTTAATAGCAGTCACGTCAACGTCCACATGATTAAAATTACTCAATGACCAAATCATGTATCACAAAGTTGAAAGAGTGCCGTGATTAAGAATAAATAAAAACTTGAGGTGATAGAGATTAATACTGACGAGCAAGCAAGGTCCCAAAGTTGGTCCCATCTTAGATTTTATACCAATATTAGAGAACAAATCACACTTTTTACCCTAATTTAAATACCAAAACACACGTGAACCTACATAACACACCACGCTTACAATAAAATGAAATATTTACCTAACATTTTTATAAATTTGATTAGTATTACAAAATTAAATATACTTTGTAATTTACCATTAAGAAACGCATAATTTCGCTGCCAATTGCTTCGCATTGAACTGTCTCTTTAGCTATTGCCGAAAATGATGACACTTGTGTGTGGTGGTCGAACAGTTGGGTCCAGGTATAAGGAAAAAAAGAAAAGAAAACAAGAGGCTTGTGACAGGCGCATCTTATCTCACCATAAAAAGTTTCGAAACAGGCTTCCAATAAGAGGCCATGATTTAACAGAGAATATCCCCAAGCATTGGATAAATATTAGAAACCTTATAATAGGTTTAAAGTTTCCATTCAAAATAAACAGTTGAATAGGATTCACAACGTCAATATGTCATTACTCAAACTTCCCACCACAGCGTTACGCACCACTTGCGTATAAGCGGGTCCATTCCTTGGCTGCAGTTAATTCGATTAAAATTAAACAATTACCGCCTCCTTTATCCAAAGAATATTTGCATTGTGGTTATAGGAAATAATTTGGGTGGTAAATCAAAATATCCAGCTTACCAGTTTCAACAGCTTCTGCCTCGTTTGTTTTCCAGTGCTTGGCAATATTCTCCGAAAGTGGATCATCAGGGTTCGGAGCACTAAGAAGAGCTTGGATGCTTACATAGTACAAACAAAGTAACAAAATAAGCGCCTTCCAAGAACAACTGTCAATTATTGATTATGTGGACAAATTCTTCCGATTTCCTTTCCAGTGGGTTGAAATCCTATTTAAATGCTAAACCGGAAACTTTACAAATGGTTACGTTTCACGCATACGCTGTTCTATTTTTGGAGTCGAAAGCAGTTGAACATTTTTCTTCCCAAAAGCTTCTCAAAATTCCAATGGTAATGACTCAATATAAACAAATTCACAACTCATACCTCAAAAGAACGGTTCTTATCTGAAGTGCTGGACTCCATTTGTCTTTCAGAATGTCAAGGCATATCCTTCCAAGCTACATTTAAAAACTTACATTCTTCGAAACAAGAAGAAAATCTTTAAAGTACATGAAAGTAACAGGAGCAAAATCTACCTTATCAATGTTGGGATGGTATATTTTGGTCAGGAATCGAACCTGTTGCAAGTGATTTTAATAAGAAAATGAGAAACGAATTAAATAAAAGACAGAAAAGAGAAATCAACCCCAAAAAATATCATGCAGTTGCCGATAAATAATTAGTGACATTCAGAACAAACTTGGAAAGGTAAAATATTTTAAGTTTGTCATAACAACTATATGATTCCAAAACCAGACATAAACAAGTTCATAAAATATTGATGTTTAAAGAACAGATGGCATCGAGTCACCAACAAGAAGATTATCATTTTGTATGGTCAAGACAAATCCAAATCATAAAATTAGCCCTAGTAAACTCATTCTGACCACGGTAGCATGATACTTTGTATTAGCGGGTGGTTTTGATGAAAGCATAAACAATGACAAATCAAAATGAAAAGGGCCACATAAACAAAACTGTTCGTTTAAAATGAGATACTATTGTTTTCAACATACACGTTCAAGATATCAATTGTATTTCGTAAACCTCTGTTTGAATTAAACAAGACCACATAGGTGTTTGTTAAAACAAAAGATGGTTTCCCAAACACAAACAGTTCCCATTGCAGGTTTGGGAAATGCAAGTTCCTAGCGTGGAGAGCAACTTAAGATTAAAAATTGGTTTATCATTAATTTTCAAATTTAGTAGAGATAAATATAACTGAAAATTTATATTTTCAAGAATTCTTATATTAAAATATAATATTTGGTAAGTATCAACATAAGTTCATCAAAAGAACAGATCATAAAGGAAAAGAAAGCTGCAGTTAAACATTTGCAGAAATTTCTGCCACACTTATAATTCCATCTGTCCTGGAAGAGTTAGCCTAATAGTTCTGGCTAAAAATGAAATTTTCATAAGAACTGTCCCCGATATGATTTGGAGGTGAATCTATTTTCACCCAACCATGAAGTCAACAAGAAGCATACCACTACGGGCAAAATGTCACTCAAATCTTTAAGCAGACTATTCTCGAACAAAACTTTAAGGTTAACAACACCGTAAGTCCTGTCAGAGAAATGGGTTATATTTAAAAGTTAACAATTGCTAACCTTCACTCACCACCCTAACTAAGATTTACCAAACCATTCTCTAAGAGGGCCATGAAGTACATGACAATTAGTGTCACGTACTTAACCTATTTAATGTGCTCTAAAATAAAATCTCAACAGTATATCTAGGAACTCAGCCAACATGATAAATATATCTGCTACCATCACCACGATAAAACTAGTTGATCTTCAATTCACAAGAGATTAGAATTTCTCCGCTCAGATTTAGCATCCTGGTTCCTATAACCATGTCAAACCTAAGATTTAAAACGAAAAATGGTCAATGTTTCTAGAATTCCCCAACATAATCCACAAGAAAAAAGGTGTAACATCCATTGCAGTTAACACAAGTAAGATGCCATAGGACATCAACAAGACAAAACTAGTCGACCTTAAATTTACGAGAGACATTAAAACTTCTCCCCTCAGATTTAGCACCCTGGTTCCTTTAACCATGTCAAACCTAAGGTTTCAAATGACAATGGTCAATGTTTCTAGAATTCCCCCAACATAATCCACAAGAAAAAAGGTACAGCATCCATTACAGGTAACACAAGTAAGATTCCATAGGACATCAAAGACAAATAAATCAAGAGCATGGACACTTGCAGTTTAATAGCAGAGTGAAAAAGTCTACAATCTAATGAAAAGCATCAGAGACAAAAAATCTACCTTCGGTGCAGCCATTGGATATTCTTCAGGTAGAAATAATTCGAGCTTGAATACACCTCCTAAAATAATTATTTCAAATAGCATCAAACAAGGAATTCAAAGAGGGATGGATAGAAAAACTGTAGAATATAAAACAGTGCAACCACCAAATTCAAAGAGGGAGAAATAAAGGCCATAGAACATAGCAAAAGGAAAAAATCTAATAAATTACTCATGAGGCAGATATAAGAACCATAAATAAGAGGGATCAACTAAAGATGTCAAAATAAAAACAATTTCAACATAGACGCCAATATCCAAGAACAGAGAAGACAGCAATTCATCCTATGGGGCTCAGGAAACTAATAGCCAAACAAAAGGATAAAAGGTGATCCTCCAACCCTCAGTCACACCTCCATGTAATTATAAAAGTTTTCGATGCGTCTTCAATTTAAAAATCAGGAGTAGGCAGTCATCAGTATAGTTAATAACACAAACAAAGAAAGACGCTAACACTTTGTTGCAAGCATCATGAACACTAGTACTAACCAAGCTACACTGATACACTTAAATTTCAACAAATAACAGCTAGATAGAACTCAAAGGGAAAGACATGAACAAAGATGAAAATCAAGGAGCAGCAATAAATCGAATGATTAAAGAACTAAAATCCCAACACCAACATAGATGATGGATATTCAACCAGTACCTTCGTATGGAGACTGCGTAGGACCAAGTATCATTACATTAAAATACCGCATATTGTCTTCCGAAGGTGAGGCACTGATTCCAGGAGCTACATCAACAATCACATGATCAAAGAACTAAAACCCCAATATTAACAAACCAATAAACTAATTTTGACATTCTTGGACAAATAACAAGCAGAAAACCTATAAATCAGAATAAAATACCCAACAAAAGAAAAATAAAGGTTGGAGAGAGTCAACTGCCTCACCTGGCTCACTAAGGAGACGTTGAGTTTCCTGTTACACCATTAAACCCAAATGAAACAAGTCAGAGGATCCAAACGCGTTGACAGACAGCAAAACCCTAAAAACTCCATTTAATAGCGTTTAAACAATTAACCAAAAGACTTAAAAAGAGTATGTAAAATTGGGCTCTATTGGAAGCCTAAATTTGCGAACAAAAATAATCAATAATACCAATGGTATACAAGCGGCCGCTAATTTCTCCGCTTCAAGAACAATTAACTAGGAATCAAGTACAAATGGCCGAGAATTAAGGAAATTCGAGTCCAAATCACCAGGCTTTCTGGGATCAGAGAAATCATGTAGAAGAGAGAGAAAGAGAGAGAGAGAGAGAGAGAGATCGAAAAGAGGAGCAAGCGAAAGATCAGGAAGAGAAGGAGCAAGTGAGAGATCAAGAGACGAACCTTAATGATTCTTCGTGGGAGATTACTGTTTGCCATAGCTTGCTTGATTGCAGAGAACGCTTTACCAGAAGGGAAGGGTTTTTGAGAGAGTGATAGGGCGCTTGACTTCTAAATTTATTAACTTGTCTCCTCTCAAGGACAGCTATTTCTACCAAGGGTAGGCTGACTTCTTTATGTAAAGCTTTATGTAAAGGAAAGTAACAACCGATTTGATTATTTTGATCAATATGAATATTGTACCGATATTAATATCAAATTTGATTACGATATTATGTATTGACTAATACCAACTATCATTTTGAAACATTTTTAAAATTCATAAAATAGTTTCTAATCTCTTAAAATTACAAAATAGTTTCTCAATATATTCTACTATATATTTTATAATTTTACAACAACCATTTCTCTAAAAATCAAAATAATAGAAATTTGAAATAACAACAATCTATTTATATTTATTAATATTACTTTTCACATATTTTTA
>JANKYE010000007.1:25609976-25626522 GCA_032467995.1 Erythroxylum dillonii | reverse complement strand
AAATAGAGAAAATTGTTTTCTTCATGTTTGAAGAAAGGTTCTTCAAATTTGTCCATAGCCATATCAAGCGTTGAAAGAGGAACATATTTTTCGGTGTGGAATACATAGAGGCTTCGTATTTTCGAAGTTCCGAATCAGTTTATTTTCACGAATTTCAAGTATTTATTTCTGATTGTTCCGATTATAAGTATGATATTTAAATACAATAGATCAATATGTGATTGCAATTTTTATTTCCGCTGCGTGTTGCGATCCTTTCATAATGACTTGTTACGGAAGCAGCTAACTTATGTTGTCGATGGCATAGAAATAAATGTTCAAATTTATCTTTGATTATATTAATAAGTACGATGAATTTTTATAAATTTTATTACCTAATATAGATGTTAGCAACAATTTTTTTCTTAATTAAAATGAGAAATTGTATTAAAAGCTTGAAAGGTAGATAAGGTACAATTAAAAAAAACTTAAACTTAAACTCCAAACTAGTATTCCATAGAGCAAAACAAAAATAGTGAAGCAAGTGACTAAAAGAATCGATGATGGGGAGATGGTGTAGGTTAGGAAAACGGGAATAGATTAGAGCATTACAACACTAATTTGATAATGATGACAAGATGTAGGCCAAGAGATTGGACGAGGTATAAGTCAATTAGAGGAAGTAATGATAATATATCGAGTGACCATTTCATAGTTGAGGGATTTGAGGAAATTCCTAATAGAAACAAGCTCTCTCAAGAGTTGGATAACTATTTTAAGGACAGAATCACATCTATTTTTCCCTCTAAATACTCTTTTATTCCTTTTCATCCAAACAGAGTAGACAATTTAGTTGAGAGAAAGCTTGTCAAATTCAAATCTCTTTGGTAATTATAGTTAAATTTCGCAATCTAAGGAATTATTTCTTCCTAACGACTTTTTAGACATCTTCTATTATATAGAGCTTGTAAACTTGATCATAGGTGAGTTGAAAATTAAAAAGTGAAAAACAAATGCTACATATAACCCATGAAGGAAAAGAAGAGAGTGCAAACTTGATTATACCTCTAGTTTGTAAATTTTTTTTAATGGCCAATCATAAGATAAATGTGGTTTTTGGTTAATTCAAAGGTACTACCCCAATTTACTCCATTGAACATGTTCTCATTTAAAATGCTCTAACATGAGTGATTATTCTGAGTACCTGATTTATACTTCAATCACATTAATTTGTCATCAATAGGTAGACTCAGGAAATAGATTGACATATAATTGATGATTGCACTAAACCCTCTAAAGTTGAGAAGAGGCCAGTACTATGTGTTGGCTAATATGACTATTGTAACTCTTTGAGTTTTCAAGCATAATAGACATTAGTACGCTTGCATTTGGAAAATTGGACAAAGGGCCTTGGGGATGCAAATTGTCAAACCATAAGCAAGTTCTAGCTCTATTATCAAAATTTACCCTTATATATGGTTTACTATGGTCCCTAAGTTTGAGAATTGGATCAAGGGTCCATGAGCTTATGGCCCTAGCTCTAATTTTTCGTAAGCTAGTCCCTTTAGGAATTATGAATGGGTTTATTGTACTTATAGGGACTCTTGGTTAATAAAGAGTTTCCAAATCATTGTGCTTACATCCACTTTATTCACTATTCTAACGGATTTGATCCTTAGACCCCCTTCTTCTTCCTTAGAGAAGATTTCATACCAGCCAACTTTAGCTTTAGAGTGGTCATCTTTTTTCCCAATCTAAAGAAAGTTCTTTAGCGTCCTTTTAATTACTTTCATTTGACTGATAGAAAGGGGTAAAAAAAACACCAATAAAATTAATATTGAGTTAAATAGACATTAAAAGAAACCCTCTACCCATATAAGTAAAATAACTTGGTCTAACAACCTCTTATTTTAAAGATAACAACATATAAGGACTACCAATCTCTACGGTAGAACTTAGTTGAGATAAGGACCATCAGATATTTAAAACGCACTTCTTAAAGGTTGATACATGTGATTTGTGAAAGATGTTTTGCCTCATCTAAGTTGTCTGTAGATACATAAAAATAGATTTTGGAAATGTTGATTGCGAAACCCGACAACTTACAAAAGTGATTTAGGGAATCTATAAATATCTTAAGGGATCTAGCTTCAAGTGCCCCTTTTATTTTTATGTAAGAACACTTCAACCTATTTGACTTTAGCTATATATTTCTTTAAAGGATCACCAAACTATATAAATTCTTTCATCATTCTCTTCAAGTTCTTATATAAAATTTTATTATATAGCTAATATATATGCATTTTGTTAAGGATTAAGCAGATGAGTTGAGCTATTCCTATATAAAAGACACTTATATTACACTAATAACCTATTGTTCTTTAAATTATTTTTATAAGAGACAATCAATCTTTTGTACATTCTCTTCTTGTTGGTGATTAGCATGCCTAGATATATAAATATGGGATCCTTAAGTTTGACACTTGATAAATTAGATAGCTAGCTTGTCAAGTAACTAGTTACTATTAAGACTAATAGTAAATCTTGTATTTATTGATTGATATGCTTGAGATATTATTAAAGATTTGCAATAAGTTAATCAAATAATAAATTAAACTTATATCAGCTCCAAAGAGAAGAAATAGGTCATCAATAAATAAGAGGCTATGGATCTTTAGTTTCCTTTATTTTATTTTAAACTTTGAACTTTCCCTCCTAAGTTATATTATAGCTGATTAATTCAGTTAGTACATCATTATAAAAAGTAAACATGTAAGGAAAGACAAGGTCAACTTATTTCAACCCTTTGATGCCCTTAATTAAGAGTGTAGGCTCTCCGTTTACATAGATACTAAATTAAGTAGTGGTGATGAATTGCTCAATCCAACTTATGATTGTTATAAAAAAAAATCAAATACAATTAATAAGTGTAAGATAAAGTTCTAGCTAATTAAGTTGAAGGCTTTATGAAAATCTATCATCATGGCATATCCGTTAAAGGAATGTTTCATGGTGTATTTCTTAAACAATTCCTAAACTAATAGGATATTATCTCCAATTTATCTCGCTTGAATAAATGCTCTTTGAGCAAGACTGATGATATATTTTAGCATAAGATAATGTTTGATAAAAAGGAGTCTGGCAATGATTTTAAACATAGTGTTATAGTAATATATAGGTTAAAATTCCTTTAGGGAAACTAGGTTTTGATATGAGGTTATTATAGGTTTTGTTTAGCTTTCTCAAAATTTTCCCTTATTGAAGAATTCCAAGATGGCCTCAATGACTTAATTCTTTACTAGATGCCAAGAATTCTAAAAAGGTAGGCATTTTGTCCATTAGAATCTTGTGCCTTATTTCTATTAAAATTAAAGATAAATTTTGCTATATTTGATAAATTGAATGGCATGAGACGTTGACTAGCTTCATCATCTAAGATTTTCTTTTAAACGCAGGAATTTAAAACATACTCAAATGAATAATTGTTAATATATATATTCCAATATTGTTTTTAAAATATTTACAAGTCTCTTACGACCAGCTCAAATATTTAAGCTTAGGGAGTTAATGAAAGAAAGGGTTAAATATGTGATAGGCAATAGGAATGTTGCCTCTCTTCTCTTTGATAATTGAAGTGACGTCGATGCTATTTATGATTTTGACCTCTATCCTTATTTGGCTAGCTCAATAGGTAGTTCTTATAATCACTAACTATAACCCTATTCATGATAAGTTGGAAAGTTACATGTGGGAGAGATTTCCTACTGGGTTATTCATCAATAAAGTATGCATGAAGTGACTTAGAGATTAATGCAAAGTGGAATCTTGGCATAAGATAGTTTAGAACCCCAAACATTATCCTAGGGCCTTTATCTTATTATGGCTTATTTCCAGACAGAAACTTCCAACCCTTGATAGATTAAGGTTTCTAAATTTGAATGATTCTTGTTAGCTATGGAAGAATACCCATAAAACTTATAACCATCTATTTTTTTACTTTTTTAAGTGGTGGATTAAAGCTCCTTATTAATCGACAAATAGACAAAGGGAGTATGGAGAATTTGAGTTACAACTTTAAAGAACTTAGCTTCTAAAGATAGATAAAACAAGGTTCACGAGAAAAGATGAGGTGTTTTATGTTTTAATGGACAATTATTTAACTTCTAAAAAAATCTTATAAGATATGGAAAGAAGCTTTAAAATAATGTTAGAAGGACTTAGAATGCATGAATGTCGAAGGAAGTATGAAATGGATAATGGAGAATAGAGGTAGATTTAAGGGGAATTGGATAATTTTGCTAATTAGTTTAGAAAATTCCATTCAGATGATATGGAAGGAAAGATCAAATAGATGCCTAAAGAAATTGGAAAGCATGAAGTACGTGATTCTAAACCTAACCCTAAATTCGATTAGGGAGCAATTAATGGTTAATAGGAAAGCTAATTCCTGACACCTAGATATTGCTAAGGCATGGAGAATCTAACCAAATTGTATATGATAGTAATGTTGTTTACAACATTAATAGAGAAAGAAATTGGTATGCATACTAGTCATGAGACGAGGAAGTGGAAACATACAATATAACTATGGAAATTTAGATAAAGAACATTTAATTCATCTACAACTCCTACCAAATAACTAAAAAGGGCCTGAATCTCTAGAAGTGGAGAAGTACCTTTGTGTAAGTTGAGAAAATAGCTCCAATGTCTATCCACGTAGCTACTTGAATTTTTAGTTATTCTTTGTGCAATTGCTATCATGTAAAAGATCTTTTAGGCAAGAAATAACTATAGACCCAAACCTCCATCCTTTGGAATAATTGAAATAGATGTCTGCTTCTGGAATTATCTAGTAGAAGTCATACAATATAAGTTAATTTTGACCTTCTAAGATGTCGTATAAGTGAGAAAAAATATATGTCCTTGTAGGTCATGGAAGATGGTGAAGTGGGCTCCCTACAGACTAGTTAGATAGGCTTTGCACAGTAAGATTGATTGTGTAACTACTCCCAAACTACTTGACTCCTACTTTTAAACAACTATTTAGTAATTAATGAATTTGTTTTAATTTTTCAAAAAAATTATTTGCTATGTTTGAGCCATCTAGTCATTATCTTTGATCAAAGAAGTGATTATGATGGTGTTTCTCCTAGAAATGATGGATTTATAGAAAAACTATTATATACACCCTCCCCCCTCTTTAAGCCATTATTCTCAAGATTTCTACTTAAATAGGGTGTTATTCATCTCTAAAGCACTAGTGTAATTATGTAGAGTTGTTATCTCATTAGTAATTTTAACAAACCTCATACAGACTGGTAAAGTCCACTTTGAGTTTGAAAGAGAATGCCCTAGTTCTTGGACAAACTACTAAATGTTGATGTAGTTTTTCCAATTCAGATTCTTGAGCTCTACTTTTACCATATGAAGTTTCCTTATAAAAGTGTAAGCTTTTCAACCTTGGTAAGTAGATGACATTCCTTTAACCACTACATCCTTATACCTCCACTGTAACTGAGTAATTATTAAATTGAAAGGGACTTTCCTCTTTACTTCTTCGTTATATCATGGATGTCAAGGTAAGTGGTTTGAAGTTATAAAGTTACCAAATAAATTATTTTTTATAGGCAATTGGATAGCCATAAATCATTAGCTAGAGCCCTATCTAGAATTTTTGTGATGAAATAACTACCATTTTACTTATTGCTCTATGTATAAATATTTCCTTCATACATTAATTTTGTAACTTCTTGTTGGATTGAATAAGTTTTTGAAGTTATCATTATGCTTCCTTAAGTTAGTTTTTCCATCAACTTTAAAAGGGAAAAAGTTACTATTGAAATCTCTTAAAATCATCCCAGGAGCTTTCATGTTTGCGTGAATGACTCTTTACTTTCCTAAAAGTGGTTTGTTCAGTAGTCCATATTGGTTGTATAAACAAATTTCATATGTATCAAATGAATTTATCATATCAACCTTGCTTTTAAGTGAATTAGTTAATCAATAGCCTTTATTTAAACTACCTAAAATTTGTTATGATTAAAAGCAATAACTATTCTATTATTAAAGTAAAATTGGTGAATGGTAATAACTAACTAGTGTTTCTTTAAGAATCCCAACTTCTCATACCAATAAAACTTAAGTTTAGTTTCCAAAACACCTATCAAATAGGTTTATAAAACGTAAGTAGTCATATAAAGCATGTTATTTTATTGGTCTATTAAGCCTTTATATGTTCCAAGTTAGTTAGACTACATGAATGTGGAAGGAAGTATGAAATGGATAATAGAGAATAGAGGCAGATCCAAGGGGAATAGGATAATTTTTCTAAGTTTAGGAACTTCCATTCAGATGATACGGAAGGAAAGATCAAACAGATGCCTCAAGAAATTAGAAAGCCTGAAGTAGGTGATTCTAAACCTAACCCTAAATTTCATTAGGGAGAAATTAATTATCAATAGGAAAGCTAATTCCTAACACCCTTATATTGTTAGGGCATAGAGATTCTAAGAAAATTGTGTCTGACAGTAAGGTTATTTAAAACATTAATAGAGAAAGACATTGGTTTGCATACCAGTTATGAGACGAGGATGTCGAAACATACAACATAATAGTAGCAATTGAGCTAAAGAACATCAAATTCATCTACATCTCCTACCAGATAATTAAAAAGGGTTTGAATTTATCGAATTGGAGAAGTACCTTTGCATAAGTTGAGACAATAGCTCCAATGTCTATTTCTGTAGCAACTCGAATTCGTGATTCTTCTTTGTGTAATTATCATATAGATGATCTTCTAGGCAAGGAATAACTATAGTCCCAATCCTCCAACCTTTAGAATAATTTAACTAAATGTCTGCTAATGGAAGCCCCGGGTAGAAGTGATACAAGATGAGCTAGTCTTGACCTTCTACAATGTTGTGTAAATAAGAAAGAATATATTTTTCCTTGTGAGTCATGGAAGATGGTGAAGTGGGCTCTCTATAGACTAATTAGATAGGCTTTGCATATTAAGATTAATTGTGTAACAACTCCTAGTGTACTTGAATCCTACTTTTAAATCATTATTTAGTATGTTAGCCCCGGAGAATTTTTTTAATATAAATAAGCATGATTCGATTATTTTGGGGTATTGCTAGATTAATTTGTGTTAGAATTAATTAGCATACTAATGTGAGTAAGATGTTATGGGTGTAAGTAAATTGAATTAAGTGACAAGGTGGAAAGTTTGTATAAGGGACATAATTGGAAGATCACTTAAGTTGGAAAGATTTAAGGCTTTGAGGGAAGGACAATTTGGTCATTTTAGCTTCATTAAAAGAAAGAAATAAGACTTGGCTTATGTGGTAAGGAGAAGAAACGAAAATTTGAAGGAGAAGAGGGAGAGAGTGTCGTGGAGAGGGAAAGAGAGGAGAGATAGAAGGTTTGGCTAGGTTTTGAATTTTCATGGTCTTAAGGGGTGATTTTGAAGTTTGTCCAAGAAGAAGAGAGCAAGAGGAGGTTTAGAGCTTTCATTTTATCCAAGAGACAAAGTGATTGGTGAAGATTTAAGGTAAGTGTATGGTTAAACTTTTGGTTTTTGAAATGGGTTTTGGTTCAAAGATCTTAAGAAATGCATGGGTTTGAGTTTTCTAGGATCAATTTCATGCATTTGGTTCTTTGGGTTTGTCAATTTGAATGTCTATTGATTTGAGATTTCTATGAATGTTGAAGAAAATCAAGAGAGGGAAAAAGAGCAAGAGGAGAGACACATTTGAGCAACTTTGCAAGCAAGGGAACTAAGGTGGGTGACCTTTTTATAATTGAGTTAATGAGCCATAAATGTTTTTTCAAAATAAATAGAATTTAATGACTTTCCAACTACCCTATAAATGTGTATTTATTGCTTTCTAAATGCTTGAGAATGCGCCATATGTGGTTATTTGTGGGCCTTGGGAATAAACTTTAATTGTTGCATAATTGTAGTAATTGATGTGTTTGAATGAGTTGATGCTTGTGTTGGGATGAGTTATGGATTGAATGAATTATGAAAAGGGCTTGATGCTTGTGTTGAAATGAGTTATGAAATGGCTTTGATGCTTGTGTTTGGATGAATTGGGTAATGATGATGGAAAATGCATAAGAAATATGTCATGCCCATGGAAAGCAAGTTTTGAAATGTGCCATATGGACAAATATTCATGAATTACACATTATGTGGGTTTAGGTTTAGTGTAGTCCATCCAAGAATTGTCACGTGCACATTGACCAAGTTATAGGCTTCTCCCGCCTGCCCGCTAGTGGCACGGAGCTCCATTATGGACTCCCTCAAGTTTACAACTACATAGGACCATTATATGGAATTGTGTAGTCGTCATGTTTATGCAACTACCCAAACCATTATTATGTGATTATCTGTTAATTGCATTGACAAGTTTGATGAATGTTTGATTTATGTGAGTTGTGAATTGGCTTGAGATGTTGAGAAGTTTAGAACTATATGTTTCATGATTTTCATATAAATTTGCCTTGATCATGATTTTTGTCAATGGTTTTGCTTGTTATCGATTATAAAACTTTTACTCACGAGCGTCAAGCTCATCCCCCCTCCCCCCCATTCCTTCCCATCCACAGGCGATGAGCAACATTTCGATTAATTTTAATTTTTGTTCTTCACGAAAGTTTTATCCCTAGATGTCTACTTTCTAACCATCCAAAAAAAAAGTCAATCTGACACCTATAATGGGAGTTATGACGTTTGCGCCAAAGTATGTTCAATAGAAGTAAAGTCATGAACATGTTGGATTCGTTTGGCCATAACTCCTTCGTCCAACCTTCGGTTGAGGTAATTCTTGAGGCATTAGATTTCTAACACAATTCCCTACTTCACCATAAAAATTGGTAGCCTTTGTAATTGAATTGGATAAGTTTGATTGATAGAAAGTAAGGGATCAGTTGGGAGAGCATGATTGGGCCATGAATATACTTTGAGTTTTTAAGCATATCTTGAGCTTTAGAGCTCCGAATGAGGTGGTACTTGTTTCTATATAAACGAGAGACTAAGAGCTACAGGTTTGAAAAGTCAATTGTGTTTTTGTGATCCCGTTGTGTGGCCTCGCCTTTAGGGCTAGTGATGTAGTAAGAATGATGAGGACCCGATTATGGCTCTTTAAGGTACGTTGGCATAACCCTACAAGGAAAATCACTCCCGCTCACGTTTCAGGGTTTAGGATAGTGGGGCTTCAAAAGCTAGGCCCAACATAGTAATTAATGTTGCTTTTTAATTTTTCAAATAAAAATATTTACTGTGTTTAAGCCATCTAGTCATTATCTTTGATCAGAGAAGTGATTATTGACGTTTCTCCTAGAAAGGATGGATTTGTAGAAAACTATTTTATCCCTGTTGATTGCAAAACAAACTATTAGTTTTACACTCAAAACCGCAAGTATACAAGTTGTAACTTGTATTAAAAAGTGGATATCGATCCCACAAAAATTATGCTTAGGCACCACTTAATTCAAGTTGCTTTTTGTTTAAAAACCAATTTTAGTGAATATAAACTGAAAAATTAAACTAAATCAAGCAAGTAGCAATGAACAAATGATAAAGAAAAAGTGCAGAAACTTGGAATTCAAGATTTAACAATTAGAGATCACTCTTTCCCTATCTTATCTCCCTCCTACCTTGTTAATTGAATTATGCCTCGCCTAAGATGTCCTAGTGTATTAACTACCCTCTCTTAAGGTGTAATTAATTGTCCCTAACCAAATTATTGGAGATGATTAAGCAATCTATCAATCTACAAAATCAGTCCACCAATTCAACTAATTATGAAGTTATCATATAGGTAATCAACTAATTAGTCAAGATCTCTCTCTAACTAATAAATTAACTTGATGAATGTAGGTTTATAGAGTGCCAATTCTCATTGTACAATCCTACACAATTTACCTAACTCAATTTCTCAATTTATTGCAAGGTATAAGCTCAACATTCATCAAAAGCATCATTCATTTAAATCAACAAAATAGGAGTTCAATAAGTAGTTCAAAAGTAATCTCTACAAATAACTCAGCCACTCATAATGTCATTAACATCCCCAACAACCAAACAATCTAGAATAAAGATGGTAGCCGAGAAAAACAAAATAAGAACTAGATGACGCAAGCTCCTCCTCTTCTTTGCCCAAATCTGGAAAATCTAGAGTTGATGTGCTCTTTGCCCAATTTGGAATGGAAATCTTGATTCTCTACTTCTCTCTAGGCTCTAAATCTGTTTTTTAGCTTAAAGAAGCAAGTTTTCACGACACTGTCTTTGGCCCTAGGAATTTGGGCCCTTATATAGTAAGAAAAACCTAAAAATAAGTGAAACATGCGTGTTTCTTCAGGCTAGGAATCCTACGATCGTGGGAATTAGCATGAATCCCATGATCGTGGGTTCTTGTCTTACAATTTCTCCACTTCTCTTCTCCTCTCTTGGTCCCTGACTTAATCACAAAAGTGGTCACCCTCAATTCCTACACCAAAATAATCAATTCTTACCCTAAATCAACATCAAACATAAAAGAACAACCATGAAGATCAAACTAAACAAAAACATACAAAATAATTCCTAAAATACAATAACAATAACCTATTTTGCAAGAAACACATGCTAAATATTTAGAAAAACACACACTAATGCACAACTATCAATCCCCCCTTTAAGCCATTATACTTAAGATTTCTACTTAAATAGGGAGTTGGTCTAAATCACTAATGTAATTACTTAGAGTTGTTATCTCTTTGGTAATTTTGAAAAAATTCATACAGACTAGTATATTTTTGTGTTTTTATAGAGCATTAGGAGTTTGTATAAAAATTTATCTTGAACTTTTTATTTGAAAGTAAGCACATTGTCATAGATATCCTCGGTTATTCATCTAGGTAATTATTTCATATGGCTACTTTCATCACTCTTAACTTTGACCTTTTTTCTTAGGTTAAAGTCCGTCGAGTAGATTTATTTATTCTCACTTTATTCACACATTTTTTGAAAGAAATAAAATTAAATGTTAATTTACTTGATTAAAATTATATTCAACATTTCATTGTTCAAATCAAACTTCAATATTAAGAATATTAAGTTAGATTGAAATGAAACTACTCATCAATGTTTATATCTATTGATTTATCCCAGTTAACTCACAATGTAATTCAACTTCCAATGATTCCTTTTAATCTCCTTTCTTTCATTATTCAATTTTTCAAAAATTTTACCTATTGATCTAATTGCAATTAGATCAGATTTCATAAGAAATAGGCTCAAAATAGAATCAATATAATCCATCCCCACATTTAATTGTTCATTGATCCTCCATGTACTAATGATAAGAAACATATAAAATATAAGGTATAATAAAAGTGTGAAAAAGTGAGGGAGTAAATATGAACGATAACTTCTCTAAGCATAACAACGACAACAACAACAACCTGTAGAAAATTGTTGACACATGGGTTTGGTAAGGTCTAGTAGTATGCAACCTTACCCCTAACTAGTAGAGAAACTATTTCCAAATGAGCCACAAGAAGAGAAAAAATATAACTAAATAACTAAATAATGATGATGATGATGATAATAATATTAACCAAAAAACAAGGTAGATAAAAAAAAACTTAGGCTAAATCCTTAAGAGGTAAGTACTACATATTTACAAGTATAAGCTAACTACAAGAGGAAAGAGTTAAAAGACTCATGAAAACTATAGGGATCTCTTTACGAGGGATCATTTATTTGAATCCTAATACACCAAGTTTTCTATTGCAGGTCATGTCCTCGGTAAGTTCCAATATTGTCATATTATTCTTGATCACCTCTCCTTAATTCTTCTTAGGACATCATTTTTTTCTCTTACAATCTCTAAGTAAGATCTTCTCGCATCTTCTCACTATAGTGTCTGGGTGTCTCCTCTTAATATGTCTAAACTACCCAAGTCTTGTCTCTCTTAATTTGTCAATAATATTAGCTACGTTTAATTTGTCCTTTACCATTACATTCATGACCTTATCTCTTATAGTAAGGTTACACATCCAATGGAGTATCCTCATCTCCATTACCATTAGCTTATGACTATGCACTTGTTTGATGGGTTAACATTTTGCATCATATAGCGTAGCCAACCTAATCATTAAACAAAAAAATTACCTTTAAATTTAAGTGGTATCTTCTTGTTACACAAATTTCCTAATACACTTCTCTATTTAAGCCACCCTGATATGATATGATGAATTATGTCTTTAGCAATCTCGTCATTACTCTAAATGATAGATCATAGATATTTAAGACACTTCCTTTGCAGTATAACCACTAAACTAATCTTTACCTCCACATTGGTAACCACCCTATATCCCGAAAAGTTACACTCCATGTACTCAGTCTTAATCCTATTTAATCTAAAGCCCTTCAACTCTAATGTATTCCTCCAAAGTTCAAGTTTGACATTAATCTCTTCTTTTGTCTGATCCATTAAAACATCTCATTATTAAAATACATACTCCAAGGCACATCCCCTTAGATATTCTTGGTGAGCTCATCCATCACTACTACAAATAGAAAGGGGCTCAAAGAGAATTCTTAGTATAGCCCAGTATCTATAGAAAATGCTTTGTATCTCCTTTTATCATTTTTACTCTAGTTTTTACACCTTCATACATATCCCTAATAATGTGTATTTAAGTTATAGGAACTCACTTAACTTTTAAACACCTCCATAAGATTTCCTTTAGTACCCTATCATACACCTTCTCTAAATCAATAAAAACCAGGTGTAGGTTTTGTCTTTCCCTTTAGTATTCCATTAACTTTCTATTTAGTTCTTTAATTGAGCAAGGGTTATTGTAAAAGAGTCTAGCATTTATTTCTTTCCAAATGAGATAGATAGTTAAGATAAAATGCATCTTGAAGAGTTTGTGATCTCCTTGATGTTTCATACTCCGGTTTGTTGCCCAGTTGAGAATGGTGTTCCATCTAGATATATTTTAGCAACAGTCAAACAATCTGAGGATAAGCTTCCATACTTTTTTGGTGTAGCAACATTTAAAGAATTGATGATTCAATTTTTCCAGCTTAATATGGTAAAGCACACAGGAACAATCGTTAAGATGGAACTGCATTTTATCCTTAGTTATAAGCTTACTTTAAGTTGCTAATCGTAAGATGAAGGCGTGAGATGGAACAATATTTGGATCCCATAATAGTTTGAAAGGCTCAAAGAAGATTGTTTTGTAAGTGGCAATAGAGAAGTTATGAGTTATGTGAAGCTTCCTAACGATGACATCCTCTCTCAATGTATTTGAATGATAAGGAGGTTAGTTATCAATAATTAAGTTGCTACTTCTTGAGATATAAGGCCATACTCAAAAGTTTCTAACTATTAGAACTTCATCCTTGGTGTTGGATGGGATAGCCAACCTAAGGTTGTTTGCAACACCAACTTTATGTAAAGACCTTACAAATAGTTAATTGTCATAAAAAATTTCCCTTGCTTTACCATTCCCTATCTTGTGTAGTGTATAAGGCTAGATAAAGTCTCTTAATTGGAAAATCTGGTGGAAGGTCCATGAGTAAGAGTCATTAATTGGAATCCAAATGCTTTTACCCTTAAGATAGTAGCTGTGAATCCATTGCACCCATCTATTTTCTTTTTCTGTGTATAACTTTCATATTCTTTTAGAGAGTAAGACTTTGCTCATTATTTTGATAGGAGTTATTGCTAAACCTCCTAAATGTTTAAGCTAGAAAATTTATAACCATTTGATATATATGATTTATTTTTAAAAAAGAAACCTCATTCCATATAAATTCTTTGATAAGCTAATCAATTTCCTTCATTACTTTTTTGAAATAGATAAATGAGATGTCCAATAGGTGTACAAGCTTGAAAGGATAGATATTGCAAGGTAAAGCCTTCCTCCATATAATAAAACTCTAGTACACTAATTATGCAGCCTTTTAGATATAGAGTTAATAAGCGGAGAGTAGTCATTTGCAGTCAGCTTCTTAGTGGATATAGGAACTCCTAGGTACTTGATAGGAGGCTTAATGATTCTCAATCTAATAGAGCTTACATGATCACGTATACTAGAAGAGATAGTAGTAGAGAAAATATAGGAACTCTTGCTAGGATTAAAGGAGAGACTTGAGCATTTCCTAAAGTCTTCCAAGGCATCCATAAGGGTATTGATGGAGGTTAGGTTTGCTCCATACATTATAATGAGATCATCAGTAAACATATGGTATGAGAGCTTGAGTTTACCACATTTAAAATGATATTTGAAGGAGGGAGATCTGCTTATGTGAAGACTTGCTATCCTCGAAAGAAATTTCATGCAAATTGTGAAAAGGTAAGAGATAATGGGTCCCCTTACCTGATCCTTTAACTACTTTAAAGATTGTAGTACATTATCCATCGATAATAACAGCGTAAGAGACTGAGGTTACACAGGCCATAATCCACTTCAAAAACTTGCGACGATATACTAAGCCAATTAATGTGGTCTTGATGAATTCCAATTCATTAAATCAAAAGCCTTTATGAAATCCACCCATAGGGCACAACGTTTAGTGGATTTTTTAGTGTTATATCCTCTAAAGATTTCTTGAGCTAAGAGGATATTATCATTTATTGATCTACCTTTTATATAAGCTCCCTGACCTAAATTAATGATTTGTCCCAGGTTTTTCTTGAGTATATTAGCTAGAATCTTTAAAATCACTTTGTATAGGACATTATAGTAGACTATATGCCTATATTCATTTAGATTAGCAGGATTTTGACACTTGGGAATTAGGTAAAGTTAGATGTTATTAAGTTCAATGAGCATTCTACCTGAGAGAAAAAATTCCTAGATTGCTTTAATTATTGTTGGCCAAGTGGTGTTCCATATAGATTGGTAAAATCTAGTATTGAAACCATCTAGATCCAGAGCTTTATCAACGTGGATAGAGAAGAGTACGGGTTTAATTTCCTTAGGTGTGATTTCCTGAGTAAGTTCATTGAGAAAATAGAGCTGCACTGATCCAGCTAATGTGTTGAGGATATCCTGAGGTATTCTTTCCAACCTACTACTTATACCCAGGAGATTTTTAAAGTGTTCATAGACAAACTTCTTTAAGTGAGTTGGTTCACTAACTGAGTTCCCTTGTTAGTCTTTGAGTGTGATGCAATGGAAGAAGTGCTTTGTGCATCTATCTCCCTCTATGAGCCATTGAATTCCAAATTTTTGCTTGAGTTGTGAATTTTAGATTTCAACATATTTCAAATAGTGCTTTAATTCTTCTTTCTCCTTGACCTTAAGAGATTGGCTTAGTAGATCCCTAGACAATTTCATCAAACATTGGTTTAGTTTATCAATGGCTTGCTTTAAGTCTATTTTCATTGGATCTTCTTCATTTTTCTACAGGATGATTAGTTCCTTCCTTATAGCTTTTAGCTTTTAGCTTTTGCACTAATTGGAAAGTTAAAAGCATGTAATTGAAATACTCATACCTTTCATGACTATTGAATAACTGGGATGTTTGAGAAGGGAGTTGAAGATTTTAAATAAAGATCTACTCCTACTTGTGGCATCCCCAAGGTCTACCTCTATAAGAGTATGGTCTGAAGAAAGGGCATTGGTGAAAGCAGTTGAGCTTGGGAAAACAAGAGAGCCATCCTGAGTTGATCAAACATTTGTCAAGCTTCATTTGGATAAATTAAGCCTATAATTGTTTGTTAGACTGGATGAAATGATGCCCTGAGTCTTTTAGATCAACTAGGCTAAGGCACCAGTCAATGTACTCAGCTTCTGAAATCTAGAGTATAGAATTCTGAAATTCCCATGAGCTTCATCTGATTTAAGGATGCAGTTGTAATATCCTAGAAGTATCCAATGAGAGTTTACTGAGGATCTAAGGGATTTTTAATCATGCCATAGTCTGACCCTTTCAAACTCCCAGTTAGCAACATAAATCATAGTGATGTGAATTTGTCTCTTAAGTGCATTTCAGAATTAATTCACAATGCAGGTGTTGATCAGTACATGACCATTTGCAAAAATGCTAGACTTTAGGATCGAGTGAAACAATTATAGAATCCCTGGATGAGCTAGATGTTTGCTATAAACGAAAAAATATTATTATTGAATAGAGTTTCGTCCCAATTTCCTCGTAGATTGGTAGGTAGCAAGAAATGTAACTACACCCCCTTTCTTTCCTTTATTTATTACGAGAACTTTGCACACAGAAAAAGAAAAAAGAGAGGGTAACTCACCAACTTTTGTGTCTTCGTTAGATGTAATCTTTCTCTAGTTGCAGCTAGAATCTTATCATCTACACTACTTTTTCTTATTCTTTTAATTTTATCTCCATTAAATTTACGCGACATTATTAAGTAGGCAACTTATAATATCCATAATATAAAAATTCTTTTAAATTAAAATTTCGTTTATTTCACTTTTATTTTTCTGCTAATTTTAAATAAAAATAAAAATATATTTAATTATTAATATAAATGTAGTTATATTTTTATTAACGACAGTAATTATATTTTAAATAATTTAATAAATAATG
>JANKYE010000007.1:25599119-25609876 GCA_032467995.1 Erythroxylum dillonii | reverse complement strand
TAAATTACATAAAACAAAAATTAAAAAAAAAAACAAAAAATTTATAATTTTCATAAGATTTTCATAAATTATAAAAAATTCAACAAAATAAAAACTAAAATTTCAAATAAACAATTTTTTACTAAATTTAAAAATGTAAACAAAAAAAACCCTAAACATTGAGATCAGATTTTTTGTTCTAGTTAACCAATTATATCCATGTTCCATTAAATCTTATCCACACGTTTATGTAAAATTTTCACAAATTAAGGGCACCAAATTAAGGGAGACCGAATTGAAACACCCTAACAGAAACAGTGTGTTCCAACTTCCAACCCCTCGGAGACTTCTTTTTAGACTCCCCTAATTCTATACTACCTCTGTCGAAGCAATTCCTGAAAATAACGGTCCCAAATATCGTATAATTAAGGTAAAAAAAAAAAAAACCTACAACAGCAACTTCCAACCAAGGGTTGCAAATACAGAGAATGTCCAGATCCTACCCCGGAAATGGCAGTAAGAGCCAATTTATTAATGTCACGTTCGAGACAGGACAACAAATTTCAATCGCCCGAAGCATCAGAAGCACCGTTAAGATATCAAAATACCAGGGACCGAAGTAAACTTCCTGAAATGAAGTTCCATTCCAAGAGAAAATGTTTTACGTCCAGCTCTTCAGCCTATGGAAATGCAACTCCGCAGGTCGGTTGTCAAACAAGAAAATCAGTAGTACGGTATTAAATCATAACTGAGGTAGTAAAAATTAAAAACAAAAACAAAACAAAACATTTAAGTTTAGGGTAAAATGTATCTGTACTCCAAAGCGTTTTTCAAGAACTACCCTAAATCTAAGCTCAAACCTTGGGTCTCTAGGTGACCTACATCTCTCAGCTCACCAAAATCGCCAGGGTGCTCCATCGCAGCAGCCACCGTCTTTCAATGGGAAGCACACTTAGAAACCAAAGAAGCCAAGTTCACTTGCTCTCTCCTTCTCAAATGTCTCAAAATATTGATATATAATTGTGACTGCAAGAAGAATTCCTGTGCCTGAACCAATTGCACCCATAAAATCTGCCAATACTGTTAGTGCACCAATGCACATGCCGCCAAATGCAGCAGCTGTTGGTATGTAGCGGTTTAACTCTTTCTGTAAGTTGGATTCCCTATGACCAGGCATAACCATTTGTTGTTCCTGCACAATTATGCCCCTTCTATATCAGCAATTTACTTTCTTCAATCTTTAATAGAAGTGATACTTGAATAAACTAAAAATCGGACTAGCAGTAACCTAACAATATAATGCCCCAAATGAGTTTGTTGGTGTTATATTTGCAAAAGAGAGAGAAAAAAGCACAGGTTGATATGTTTGAAAGCCTCAAGCTTAATAACTAGGAAAAGAAACTCAAAACTAAAACCCCCTAGTCCCCTAACCGCCTTTCAATTCACCCTTACGTTCCAGTTTCAAAGTTAAAGAGAAAACAAAGCTGGAAACCGAATTACAGCTGAAAAAACAACCCTGACACACCAACCAAACATAGTTGGAAGGCAATGTGCAGCTGATCTACTGTCATATTTTCTTCCTCTCCTTTTTGAATGTGAGCATAAGAGGCAGACAAATAGCACCAAAACGAACTGAAACCTAAGGCAACTTCATGTATGTGATATTATGGATACCGTAAGCCCAATAGAACCATGCATCCACTTTTGCAAACTTATGTCCAGCATAACAGGTAGCAAACAATAATGTAATGCAAGATGAAAAAGGCCAAAATGCTACCAGCATCCTTAACTTATGCCAATTTATTTAATATCACCGTTCAAGTTACAATAATATTCATAATAGTCCTGAACGTCATTGTTCTACATTAGTGCGGTCCAGAACTATTAAATCTATAGACATGTCAGGAGTGAGCCCTCAAGACATACGCCTGTGAGAACATAGAAATTAGCCATAAAAACATGTGTTAAGAAGTATGGAAATACAAATTAGAAGCATAGATTATGCCATGCAACAATTAAAGTTCATGGTCAGGTTGATGAAAACAGTAAAGCGACTGTGGTAGGAGGGAAAGAAAAGAAGGGTGTTGCAAGTAATGCCAACGCCCAGTAATTTCTTTAAACAGTCAAGGTGATGTGTCATATGATTATATCAATGTTCCAATTTTATCCACATAAATTTAATGCGTTAATCTTCTGGTTTATGCAATATGACTTTGGCAAATACTCTACCACATCAGTACGATCAAATAATTCAGATCTGTTAGTATTTAGGTCGCGGTAATCTGAAAAAGCAGCATCTCATGATATTTTAAAAAATCTTGAAAATTTTAAAAGGTGAAGTTGAATTAAGGAACTTTTTAGTGTTTTGGCCAAGAAAATCTGGACGCATAGACTCCATAAGAATGTATCATGCAGTGAACATGTTGCACTGGACAAGTGCAAATACAAATCATTCAAGTATGCCACACTTTTGTATAGCCGTTCTATAGAAGCTTCTTTCTAACAACCCATAACAAGACATCTACATAGTATTTCATTGTGGTAATCAATGGGATTGCTTCTCGGATGCTTCAACTATTCAATGCACTATAAGACAAGAAAATATACAGCAGTGGTGATCGTGTCAGATGAGTAACGAAGGTAAAAAAAAAACAGAGAGAGAGAGAGAGAATTTTTTTTTCCAATTTCATGTAGTTAGACAAAGATTTAATCTAATAAGGAGATAGAATTTCTAGCAAATTCCCAGGCTCAATCAGCTATAACGCCCCCAGATAATGCAACAGAAACAGTGACAATACTTACACACAAAACACAAACAAATAAATAATACAAATCCTAGTGATCATACAGATCCAAACTTCCAATTTGACAATTAACTATTCTCTGTAAAGAGCAGACGTGGTATCTGATCTGTAAGTACTGGTGCTTATTAAGAACAAAAATACAATTCAAAGCAAAAAGTAATAACAATTGGAATCACATTCACAACGCATTGCAGCTTGAAAAAATAACTCTCACTCAAAACGCATCACCAACAAGGAATTTTCTAAAAATATGGATAATAAAAATGGATGAACAATGAGGTAGATTACCTTCAGCTGCTTGGCCACATCTTTGGCAGAAGAACCAGAAACTTCAATCCAAGTTTTTGAGAAAAGAGCACATGCTGACAACATAAACACGAGATAGAAAAGAGCATGGAAAGGATGTGTTGCCATATCAGCCAGGCTGCAATGAAAGAAACAACAATGTTAAGAAAATCTCTTACAAAGGAGATAAATATTTGGATTTAGGTGGCCAAATTATCAAAGAAACACAGACGCAATTAGATTGGCCAAAAGCAAGCATGTGAATATAATCACCTTGATGGTGCAGTAATGTAATATGCCAGCCCACCAACAGGAGCAGACTGACCACCATATTCTGACTCCTTCCATTTACCCAAAAGATCCACAAAGAAATTTCCACTATATTTCCTGTGCAACAACTGTACGGAAAAACGAAAATTAAAGTTAAAGAGACTGATAGATTAACTAAACTTTAACCGCCAAAAACAAAAGCAGTACCTGGGAGATGAAGTAAAGGTTAGACACGAGAGCTGACTGTAGAATAATGGGCATGTTGGAGGTGTAGAAAAGCTTGATAGGATATGAACCCTGCTGCCCACGTGCATTTTTCGATCTCACAGGCAATACCACACGGAAACCTTGGAAGTAGATAACAACCAGGAAAATCAAGACTGTAGCAAGCAAATTTGTCACATTTGGGAGATTCTGTCGATAAAATGCCTCTCGGAGAGCACGGACCTTGTCTGTTCGAGTTATCAGCAAATGGAACAAAGCAATAACAGCACCTTCAAATTCAGCACCTCGTCCACTATTAATGGTTGTTGGACTAAACGCCTTCCAAATAATGTTTTCACTGGAAAGGAAATATATAACTTCAACAAACCCAAAGTATCAAGTCACTTGCTGTAGATTACAGCAAACACACCAAGCTCATAAAACTCAACAAGGATAAAACATAATCTTAATGGAGAAGGAGGCAGAAGAATAGCTCACCAGATGTTGGTTGCTATGAAAAGGGAAATTCCAGAGCCCAGACCATATCCTTTTTGAAGAAGCTCATCCAAACAGATGACAATGATCCCCGCAAAGCAAAGCTGAATAATGATAACTATGGCATTCCCAACTCCAAGTTGGCTAACACTACCATACATACCAGAAAGAACATACGCCACTGCTTCACCAACAGCTATCAGGATACCTAACAATTTCTGAGCACCATTTCTGACATTAAAGAAGGGATTGCTCATCAGAATATGCATAGAAAATTGCATAAAGGAAAAATAGCAGCCTAGTGCAGGTGGCAACAGCTTCCAAATGAATGAACACGTGCAGCATCCAACTAGACATGCTAACGATTTTATAAAAACAACAATGAGAACAAATATAAACTCTGAAGGCCATACAAGATGGGCAGACTAAATAGCTTCCAAAATTAGAGTGGACTAATGAACACAGCTATACCAATTCCACCCGACATTAAATTCAACCTAAACTAATCCATTCGGCCTAACAAAACAGTTAGTATAACCATATTTGTAAGTATTTTTCTTTTTCTTACTTACAAAAGAGCACGGTCTTCACGCACATTATTGTCAACTTCAATGATTTTGGACCCAGCAAGAAGCTGCATAACAAGGCCAGAAGTGACAATAGGTGTGATCCCAAGCTCCATGACAGTGCCACGATTGGAAGCAAGAATGACACGCATCCAATAGAAAGGATCTGCTCCGGTGGTGGAATGAATTCCATAGAGCGGCAGTTGACTGCATACCAAGAAGATGAAAAGAGAGATCACAGTGTATATGACCTTCTCTCGGAACGGAATTTTTCTATCCGCACTCTGAACTTCTGGAAGAAAGGAGAGAAAAGGCCTAACAAGGTGAAGAACCCTGAATCCACCTCCCATTTTTTCAAATTCAATCTACAACATGCATAATCATCGATCATCAACACAAAAAAACGAGTATTTGTGACTTGAAGATCTTGAACAATGGATTAATTTTAAATCTATGTATAAATCGGAAGCGCTTAAACTCTGTTAAATTGGACATTGAAAATCGAAGATGAATTCAATTGGGTACAGTAACAAACACAAGACACAGATCTAGCCAGTAATCGAATATCCTCGAGAAAAAAAAAAAAAAAAAGAAACTGCAGTTAAGAACGGAATAAAAATACCACGAACAGAAAACAAAAGTAACGCATAAATAAACGAGCATAGATTATGGAAACAGTGCTTACGCGACCTGAAGCGAAGTCGACAGAAAAAATCTGAGTTGACGTGAAAGAAACTGGAGATAGATAGGGAAGTTAACGACTACGTGGCAGGTTACACGATGCGCCATCCAATGCCTGAGTGACGCGTATTAAGTGGGATTGCATTGCGAGTCGACATGTCGATTCGACTTTGAAAATGGATGTATGTTGTATGCAGTTAAACTTAAAGCCTTCGGGAAAACTTTTTAAGAAAAGAAAAACTTAAATTAGTCTTCTAATTTTGGTATCGAGTAGACATTAGTTTTCAAACTTTTATTTTTATCAAAGTAATTTTAAATTTCTTAAAATATTTCCTTTTCACCATTAATCTATCAACATAAAACTTATGTGTTATTCGCTCTACTACTGTGATAATATGTCAAAGTCATTGTTTTAAAACTCATACCGATTTGACCGATTTGATTAATTATCGGTCAGCTATAAGATCTAAGTGACTCCTAAAAATCAGTTCTCAATTAAACCAGTGAAAATCGGTGAGAACCGGTCGAACCGGTTCGACCACTGGTTCAATAACTTTTTTATTTTTTTATTTTTAATTTTTTATTATTTGATATATTTTCTATTTTTAATATTACTAATATTATATATAATTAAATATAATTATTGCGTAATTATGACGTCATACCGATTCGATCAGTGATCGAACCGGTGACCAATAAGACTTCCGATTCGACGTCAGAACCGAGTTTAAAAACCTTGGTTAAAGCTGTAGTGACTTTTTAGTGTATATTTAGGTTGTTGCCTTTTAGGCTTAAACTTTCGTTTTGTAAGCAAAAATGAGACAAAAAGATAAACCTAAATTATGTGTTTTGTTATCACATGCAACAGTGCATGTGATATGATTGATAGTGTGTATATGATTGTTAGTATGTATTTGTGCAATTTATGTAATCAATATAATAAGTGTAATTGATAATGTGTATCCCAATTATTTGCTTATGAAAACTGAAGCAAAGTACATGTTGTGGGTCACACCATTTTCCTTTAGGGCAATAAAGTTCATGTTCTATATTGGAGGACATTGAAATGATACTAATATCAATCATTTTTTGAATGGTCTAACACCTTCAATATCTTACTAATATTTATTTTATTATGATTTGGAATCCTATTGAAAAATGGATTATGCTTCATTAGAGGGGACAAAATAATAGATAGAACTTATTTGAGCACATTGGTAGTAGTAAAATTTTAGTTGAAGACATTAGCCTAAACAAATTGTGTTGGTTTAGTATTGGCAAGCATAGTTGGTATGATAGGTTAGATAGAGTATACTATAGGTACCTAAATAAACATGAAGAAGGTAGATTGCTTGAAGATGATTTTAAAACAAATGATATAAGGGTGAGTATAATGTAGAAAAAGTGTCCAAAGTAAATAATATAGATAATAGGATTGATAATGATATGATTCCAACTAATAGTGCTAAAGAAGACAATGGTTACACAGAGGATAAATTGCTTCTATTAAAGTGATTAATATGGATAATAGAGGCAAGAATAAAGAAAACATTGTACAATTAGATGAGAATGATGACAGAGGTGTGTCTATTAAAGATGTGGTTACCTATACTGGCATTCTGTTTATTAAAGTTAATGGTGTGCATATTGAAGTTGATTGTATGCTTACTTGGTGTTGTGCCTATTGAAGCAAACAATTTGCCTAATGTTTATATTGAAAATGAGGTTAGTGATAGTGATTTGTTGATTGATTTGGAATGTAAAAGTGGAAGATATTTAAAACCATGAAAGTGAAAAAGGACATGAATGAGTATGGGGGGTATAATTATGAAAAAAGACATTTAGCACTACATAAGTTCAAATGGGGCTGTTAACAATGCATTGAGAGATAAGTGCAAAAACCTTTATTATGATCCAACATGTAATATTCCGACTTAGGTTATTGGTCTACAATTTAATTATGTGAGGGAAATCGATGAGAAAATTATTAAAAACTCCATTGTCAAGAATTTGGGTCTAAAATACAAAAAAAAATAACAATTTTGGTGGCCTTGGTTACTTTTCGTAAGTATAGAGAGAAATGACAAAAAAAATTGTGAAAAGATATGAACTTAGACATAATTTTATAACCACTAAGATCAATTATCTCGTCACATCCAAATGGATCACGAGCCACTACAAGGATAAGATTGAGTCACAACTAAAAATTAAGGTTGCCAATTTAAAGGCTTTTCTAAGGAAGGAGTTAAGACTAGACGTGAGTTTTAACACTTGCAAAAGAGAAAATAAGGTTGTCATCACGAAGATGCATAGGTGTCATGTTGAAGAATTTGCTAAACTATTAAGGTATAGTTAGGAAGCAAAGAACAAGAAACCAAGTATAATATGGCCAATCAGAATAAGCACTAATATTGATGGTAAAAAAAGGGTGTTTGTAAGACGATATATTTGTTTTGGTGCTTGTAAAAATGGTTGGATTGAATGTTGTAGATCAATAATAAAGACTATATGGATGGACTAAATTGATGTTCCTTGAAAGGAATATGTAAAATGCACTTATTGGCTACTATTGTTAAAGAGGTGAAAACATTCAAATATTTCCTACTACTTAGGGTATGGTTGATGTTGAATGTACAAAAATATAAAAGTAGTTTATAGAGCTTCTAGTTTCAAATCTATAACTTAAAGATAGTGGGGGCTTGACATTCATATATATCATGAACAAGGTATACTCTTATATGGTTAATTATACATACATAGATACATATGTATATATATTTGTCTATGTAAATTTATTATTTCTTTTGATTAGTTTATATTGTTATTTAGGTCTTCTTACTATAATCAGAGCATTATTACCAAATAATGAGAATAGAATATATGCAAGGCACATTTATATTAATTAGATACAAAGATGTATGGAGATGATCTAATGTTTCAATTTTGGAGGATAGTCAAGGCAACCTTTTTGCATGATTTCAATGATCAGTTAGTTGTATGTGATAAATAAATTGAAAATAGGTTGTATTAAAGATCTGTTTGAATATCCAAAGGAGACGTAGTGTAAAGTATATTTTAGTGTCAATACTAAATGTGATTGTGGGGATAACAATATAAGTGTGGACTTCAACAATTGGATCTTAAAGGCTTGGGTGAAGCATATTGTTACCATAATGGAGCATATTCGGAAGATGGTGATGAAGAGGATGTATACAAAAAGAGTTTTGGGGAGAAATGGTATACAAACATATCCCTAAGAGTGCTAACTATGTTAAAGGAAAATAAAGGAGAAAGCTTTAGTTGTTTTGTCACTTAAAATGGAGTTGATAAATATAAAGTTATATATAGATAGATAAATTTTGTGTAAGAATTAGCAGCTAGATTTGTATTTGTGGATATTATGACCTAATAGGGATTTTATGTTCTCATATCATGGCTATTATTTACCATAACCATCACAATCTAGACGAATACATTGAAAAATATTATTGCAAGGAGATGTATATATGCAAACATACAAGTATTCCTTCGAAGCACTTAATAGACCAAGATTTTGGCCTCAATGTGAAGTTGTTGGGCAACAACAATAAGGAGAATGTGTGGTTGGCATAAAAATAAAAGAAAGAGAAATTTGAGAAGCCTAAAATAGGAAAAAGGTACTAGATATAGAAGCAGAATGAATTATGCCAAATGTGGACAATACTAATTTATTACAAATGTCTTTTTTATGGTGAAATGGTGCATAATCAAAATGTCCAAAAATTGCAAAAGTGAACAGCTTGAGAGAAGTGCATGGGCAAATGCACGTCTGTGCATCAAATCTTTGTTTTTCGTCGTATTTACGTCGGAATTTTTTTCCTTTAATTCCATAAAAGCAATTATAATCTGTGTACACTCTTGGAACAAATTAAGTATTAAATATATAACAAAAGTATAGAACATCAAGCAAAATATTTTAAATATGCGTATAAAAATATAGTCAAATATACATCTATCAGATGTTCTAAACAAAGTCTAGTCAAAAAAAGTTTTTAAGAGTTCATGTTAAAATTAAATACTTAAGTTTTACTTCGATTCATTAAAATCAAGTAAAAAAATTTTAAAAAATAATTTTTTAGAATTTTGGTTAAAATTAAGTATTTATGTTTTATTATATAAACTAAAACAAAATTTTTATTGAAATAAGTATTTATGCATTTAGGTTGAAATTAAATATTCAAACTTTATCAAGATTTATTTATTTATACTAAACCGTTCAAATTATTATTTTTGAAATACATGTCAATTAATGTTTGTAAACATTAGAAGATATTTTTGTTTAAAATATCCTTTATCATAAAGGTAAATTAGACAATTTTAAAAAATTACAAAACTACCTTTAGAAATTCTATGAATAGAGTCGTTTTTAACAAGGATGAGTAGCAAAAAGAAAAGATTACAAGAAGAGAAGTAAAAAGAAAAATGTAGTCTCCTAGGCGTTGCTGAGCCTTCAAAAATCAAATCAAGTTCACGGAGTAAGTAGATCCGAGTCGTAAAGGGCATTGTCTTTAACAATTTGATTATTAATTAGAGAATCAAGCTCTTCTCCTACTTTCTTTCAAATCTTGCGTTTCAATTTTCTTGCATATTTTATGCATGAAATATGCTTGTATGATTGTCAATTAGTGATAAAACTTAACCGCATTGAGTAATTAGCCCTAACAAGTATAAAAATATTTTCAATGATAACAAAGTCCATTTAAATTTTGTCAGTAATAATATTAAAATTTTAGTAATAAATCTAATTTACGTATAATTTTGATTCTTTATCTTTAGTAAGACTTAGCAAAGCATGAATTAAAAAAATAGCTTAGAGACATGTACATTTTATGATAAGAGATATTTTATTTAAAAAATGATAATATTTGTAATCTATCTTCTTTGAACTAAAATAAAATCAATAGTCATTTTAATGTAAATTCTGAACGTAAGGGAAAAAAAGGAGGCTTTTGAACTCACCATTACTATTGATTTACCGTTTTTTTTTAATTTCGAATAAGTTTATCTCTATAAATGTTATTTTAATTTTGTTCTAATCCATCTAATCCACTTATTTATATAGAACCCACATAAATGTGTAAATGAAATGAATTGAAACAGAATTGTAATGAATTTTATTAAACAGACGATTAGTTATTCTTATTTACCCTTTGATCAAACTTATCATTGATAATTTTGATATCCCACAAAAACAAAGAAGAAGAGCAAAATAGAAGTTAGTTGTTATTTTGAGTAACAAAAGCAAAATGAGTTTATTGGAACCGTTTGGTTCTACTTCAGTTTTTTTATTATAGTTTTTAGTTTCTGTTTTCAGTTTTTTATTTTTGTTTTTCTTTCGAATAAAAACAAAAATATATTTAGTTGTTAATGTTAATGCATCTATATTTTTATCACTGATAATAATAACAGTTTAAATAAAATTGAAAAATAAATT
>JANKYE010000007.1:25577493-25597807 GCA_032467995.1 Erythroxylum dillonii | reverse complement strand
TTCGGCTAATTCGGGACGAAATTTCACTGTTCGGGCCCGACCCGAATTACCCGAAATTTTTTTATCTTACCCGACACGAACCCGAACTTTTTCTTACCCGAGCTTACCCGACCCGAATTACCCGAAATTTTGTTCGGCTTTACCCGAATTACCCAAAATTGTTTTATTTGATAATTTTTTTAAAAAAAATCCAAAATTTTGTATTTTTAAAACCTTATTCGGGTAATTGGGCCGGCCCGAAGTTTTTTGGAATTACCCGACCCCGGCCCGAAAATTGTTCGGGTAATACCCGAATTATCCGAAATTTGAAATTTTTTTACCCGAATAAATTTGGGTCGGGCCTGGTAATCGGGCCGGCCCTAATAATGCTCACCCCTAAATATTGCTGCCTTTTTTCTCTTCAACTCTTCGATTGTTTTGCACTGGATTGTTTTTCTTTAATAACATTAGTTGATTGTGTAAATTCTATTCATTAACATAAATTGACCTAGGGGTGAGCATTTGGGTAATTCGGACCGAAATTTCACTGTTCGGGCCCGGTCTGAATTACCCGAATTTTTTTCATCTTACCCGGCCCGAACCCGAACTTTTTCTTACCCGAGCTTACACGACCCGAATTACCCGAAATTTTGTTCGGCTTTACCTGAATTACCCGAAGTTGTTTTTTTTATAATTTAAAAAAAACCTGAAATTTTGTATTTTTATAACCTAATTCCGGTAATTGGGCCGTCCCGAAGTTTTTTGGAATTACCCGACCCTGGCCCGAAAATAATTCGGGTAATACCCGAATTTCCCGAAATTTGAAATTTTTTTACCCGAATTAATTCGGGCCCGGCCGGGTAATCGGGCAGGCCCGAATAATGCTCACCCCTAAATATTGCTGCCATTTTTCTCTTTAACTCTTCGATTGTTTTGCACTGGATTATTTTTCTTTAATAACATTAGTTGATTGTGTAAAGCCTATTCAATAACATAAATCGACCTAGGGGTGAGCGTTTGGGTAATTCGAGCCGAAATTTCACTGTTCAGGTCCGGCCCGAATTTCTCGAATTTTTTTCATCTTACCTGGCCCGAACCCGAACTTTTTCTTACCCGAGCTTACCCGACCTGAATTACCCGAAATTTTGTTCGGCTTTACCCGAATTACCCGAAGTTGTTTTTTTTGATAATTTTTTTAAAAAAACCTAAAATTTTGTGTTTTTATAACCTAATTCGGGTAATTGGGCCGGCCTGAAGTTTTTTGGAATTACCCGATCCCGGCCCAAAAATAATTCGGGCAATACCCAATTACCTGAAATTTGAAATTTTTTTACCCGAATTAATTCGGACCGGACCGGGTAATCGGGCTGGCCCGAATAATGCTTACCCCTAAATTGACCTACAGCAGAGCCCATCCTACAAACCTTTAAACATATCTAAATATTTCAGAATATGGAAATTAGTATAGCACATACCAAAATCACCTTCTTCTTCACTTTCTCTCAAATTTTCAGCTGGTAATTGTGTCTAAAAACACTCTTTCATTTGCATGTAACTCTTTCCTTATAAGTTTCCTAATTTTGGTTGTTTTGTAGAAATTGGGAGAAGTTGTGGAGGTTGATAATCCTATAGTGCCTTACACTTAGGTAAAAATTATAGCAACTATTATGTCATTTTATTTGTAGTTTTTTTTTTATCATCCTACGCTAGTTTACAGTTGGATTGCATGTTGTGGTTGATTGGGACAATAATTGAAGTTGCATAAAGGGATAAAAAGGGAGAAAATGTGGCTGATAAATTGATAAAAGAGTAGAGAGAAGATGAAAAAAGGGTGAAGACAATGACATTTTTTGAAAATTTAAGTTGCATATAGGGGCAGAATACAGAATATAGAAAAGTAAAGGGTAAATTTGAAATTTAGTTGCAAGAAGGACTTTTTTGGTATTAATTGAAATGCTTGAGGGTAAAATGAGACTTTTAATTACTTAAGGGTATTTTAATAATTATGGGGGGACAGGTTAGTAAGGATATTATTTTTATAATTAAGAATAAATTGGAAGAGAATAATATTGGGTTATTAAGTGTAATTGGGTTAGAAATTTTTCGTAAATTAGTTTAATAGAAGTTTGTAAATTTTAGGTCTGAAGATCCAATTAAGGAGTAATTTGGACTGTCAATTAGTTGAGTCTGAAATCAAGGTAAGGATAACCTTGGACTTTACTTTTAAAACTAAGTACCGTTTTGTTATTAATAAATTATATATTGAATTAGTCATTAATTTAATTAATGATTAATACTTACATATATGAATTATATTTACTTTAATTATCAAATAATTAATGTAGTTTAAGGTGTTTCAGTGCTATATTTTGTTACGTTTTCTAAGATGTATTGCTCGTTAAGTTGACGGGAAATATGTTAATTAAATAAAGATTAATGGATAAATAAGTTATGAATAATTGGTGAAAATCGAGAATCAGTGGCTTGCCTAGGATAGGCTACTTCAATGGTCTTAAATGGATAGGTTGATTTGATATGAATGAGTGGTGGCTAGGTATCTATTCGTGGAGCAGATATTGAGGCATCTTGAGTCCTAGGGATGATTTGTGTCGATGACTAGGTACCGAGTGGTACCGGGATATCCTGTGTCGATGGCTAGGTACTGTAATAGTACTGAGGTGAACATTGAGAAATCGAGGTACCTTGTGCCAATATTTATACATTTAATTACATTTCCAGTGATGGGAGATTATGATGAGATGAGCTAGTAGACCATTGGATGTACACCTACTAGGTTAACTGACAACGCGTCGTAACGCTATTCAAAATAAAATAACTAAACTACTACTATAGCAATGGTGAGTCCACAGAGAGTGTGTGTAAAGTTATTGAAATGAAATTAATCAGTGTTTATGAAAAGGGGGGCTAGATTTTGAAATAAGAAAATAAAATAAAAGTAATCTAATGAAAACAAATTAAAGAAAACATGCAAAAAATGATAAAAGTAAGGAATTTGGTAGTGACCTGGTTCTTTGGTTTAATCTCGGCCTACACCCTAATTAAGCATATTTCATTGATTTGTTGTTCTCAAACCTCTCCTAGCAACTATTAATTGTGGGTTAATAATTAACCCAAGTTTTCTCTTAAGTTTTGTTTAATCAAGATACGATCGTTAGTTAAACTTAACCACCAAATAACGTAGGATACGATCTCTAGATTTAATTAGATAGTAGCATTAAGAATTAAGAAAATCGATTAATCAAGGCAATAACCACATATGATGCGTCATTTAACCTAAGTCATATTATCCACAATTATTGCAAATCATTATTCGCTACACATGAATTTTAACATAACAATTACGTATTATATCGAAATTCTAGCAATAGGTTTGTAAATAAACGATTGAATGAATGTATTAAAATAATCTTTTCACAATACCCAATGGGTTTAGACATAAATAACCGAACAATAACGAAAATTTGATTATTCAAACATAACTCAAATCCATATGCCTAGGATAACATCAATAGGAGAGAAAAAAAACATGAAATACACTTAACCTGGGTCGTTGGCATCGATATCACATTCGAACCTGCATCTGGATGTCTAAACCTCCATGAATCTCTCCTGGGAAAATGCTTCAGCCCCCATTAATAACCTTACTAAAGACCTTAGCTGCTCTTTTCACTGCACCTCCTTACTCTCTATTTCTATCGCCCTAGTGTTCTCTCCTCACTATGCTATTGATGTGACGAATTAAAACTTATGGTCATGTTACTATTCACCTTCATTTAAAACCCTCCAACAAAATTGACAGAAATGTTTGAGTTTTGGATCAAGTAGCATGAAAGTCATTAAAACTAGTGAAACAAATGCAGCACTCAATATGACATCAAGTGCACAAGTTTACACTCATACAAAACTGGGTACCGTCAGCTATGATGAATGCAACATTTATATTTCATAACCCAATTGAGCTCTCTCACACAAACCACGTGAAACATATACCAATTCGAAGGACTCACTCATACAATTTATGCCAACAATACATTAAAACCACAAGAGTGAAGCTTCCAAGCTAACATCTATCTCATATTCAACACACTCAAATATCACATTTATTACAACTCTAGGAAGATGCATTAATCATGAATAACTTTGCAAACTCATATGCGCTTCCTCCTTGATAAATTTATTTAAACACTTTTTTTCTTTTTCTTTCTTTCTTTCATTTTCATTTTCTTTTCTTGTGCCTTTCTCTTCTCTTCTTTTTTTTTTTCCTTTTTTTTTACATTAAAAGAAACTACATTAATATGGGAATTTCAGTGATAAGATATAACAAAACATCTCAACATTAACCAACCCACACATATGTACACCCCCACACTTACACTTTTGTACATCCACAAACTCACCAATCACAAATGCCCATTAGCTTTATGAATTGGGTAAGAAATTTGGTTAAGTTTAAAAGCATAAATGTGGCTTATACCAAAAGAAAGGTATAAAGCTTAAAGGGGATTAACAAGGGAAAAACCATGTCAATAGGGTAGTCTATTTGGCTAATGTAGCTAAAAAAAAAAAAGAATGCCTAATCATTTCAACCTTAATGCATGTAATAAAAATGTGGTCTCGAATAGAAATTTAAGGAAAACTCAAGATGTACATGATATGAAGGTCACACATTATCAAAAAACAATGTGATTAATATGATGTGTTAGTCTAATAAAGCTCAAAATCTCACCGGCTTTGTATACCACTAGTCACTTTTCTTCTAAAGATAATGCATATCGACCAATCATAAGAGTAAAAATACATGCTAAAGTTTCTATGAAATTCTCTATTTAATTCATTATCTACTCATGACTATATAATCCCAGAAGCAACAAAAAATAAGAAATTGTTTGTTTGTTTGTTTTATTCTTTCTCTCATTTTGATTGAAAACTTAAAAGAAGTAAAACAAACAAATTCAAAAACAAACATTCATTAAAAAGTAATGTAGAAATATAAAGGGAAACAAATTTACTTCCCTTGGGTTGCCTTTCAAGAAGCGCCTTTGTTTAAGATTGCTGACTCGACTCCTTCTCCTCACGTGACAAAATTGTGATCTTTGGGTATTACAGTTAGTGTCACTTCCACGCGAGGTTGTTCTAGATAAGACCTTAGTTGATCATCATTCCCATTTAGCGTCCTCCCTATCCATAGACTTTCGATCTCTACTGAGTCCATGCTTTCTTGAAAGATCTCGAATGTCTCTTCACCTTTTTCCTCCTTGTTTAATTCCTCTAACCTCTAGGTAAAACTAAAGAGTCATTCTCAACAATAAAATGGAACTTAGTAGTTACCTTAGAGATAAAAGATATAGCTTTTTCTGCCTCGAACCCCTCTTAATCAACTTCTTCGACAAAAGCAATTCGTTGAGGATTGACCTTAAAATTCTCAAGCTCCTCATAACCATATGGTTCTACGTCACATTTTTCTGCTATTGTTTCAATTAAACTCAAATGATCACAAACACCATCCTAAATAGAACGTATATCCTGCTTTTCACATTTTTCTGCAATTGACAACTTCACAGATTCTCATTAAACTCAAATTATCACAATCGGGTATTACACTTCCTGCTCACTCAAATTATCACAATCGGGTATTACACTTCCTACTCATTCTACTGCACAAATTTTTCATTTAATTCATTCATCACTATCATCACTCTACTTATCTGAAACCTTTCTATCTATATAACTCATGCATGAATTCATTTCCAACCATTAAAATCTCATCAAAGTTCATTTACAATAACCAGAAAATTGAAAGCTCACTTTCTTGATTTCAGTAAAATATCCAACAGTGAGAGTGAAGATGAGCTCTAGGTGAATGGAAGGAAAACAAGATAAATGAAATAGAGCAATTTTATGGACTGGTAACTATACAACAATAAACAGATGTTTCGGTGATGGATGAGTTAAAAGATATTTTTTTTGTATTGATGCTTTCAATGAAGAACAACCGAAAGAGAGCACAAAATTTTCTCCAGCCAAAACATGTGACTACATGGGTTAAAGAAATCTTGCCACATGTTACCCATACATGTAGGCCATTTGTCACACTCCCATTTATCTTATATTTTTATATTTTTCCTAGTCCAAAATATCTCAAATATTCAGAAATTCTCTAAAATTCACCAAACTTTTTGAAATAATAGTGATACTCAAAATAAATTTTCAACACAAATAATCCACAATTCACAATATAATCACATTTATAAATCAATTATACTCGAAAAATGTCAATGAATGCATGCACAATTATTTTAATGTGTCAAAAATAATTATTCACGTGTATATGTATACTTAATTATGCATAAGTATGCAATGCACTTTTAATTTCTCAATGTCCTCTTATGTTTACTATTCTGGGGTTCTAGTCCCTAATATAAGATGTTACAATAATGCTAAAACCAAGCTAAATTAAAAACATGACCTAATTGAGTAGCCGGGGAACATTCGTGAACATGTATTTTCCTTTGTGTCAAAAGACTAGGTTATTGTTAAAGAAAATATAAAAAGAATGATGTTACAATAAATAAACCTATTGATCTTTTAAAAAATAGCAAGAATTCTTATAAAAAGTTACTTAGTGATAGTTTGTCTTTTTGATTGTTTAATAATAATAAATGCATGCTTACAAGTGCCATAGGTGTATGAATAAGACGTTAATATTTTGATTGATATGTATATTCAATTCTAAGCACTTAAGCATGAATGGAATAAGTTAGTATATTGGTACATTATAAATGGTTGATGTTTGAGGTAAAGTTCATTCCGTGAGATTCGTAATCATGGTACTATTATTGTATTATTGTATGATTGTTTGATTGTGTGCTTATATATTTTTGTATGTTTGTATGTTTGTGTTTTTAGTTTAGCTTGAGGGAAAACAAAGGTCTAAGCGTGAGAATGTTGATAAGTGCAGGTTATACTATGTTTTTTTAGATGTTTAAGTGTGTTTTCAATTATTTCTTAGATGATTATCATGTGTATAGGCTTAGAATTGTGGCATTGTTAGTGTTTGATTATGTTCTAAGTGTTTTTTTTTTTAATTTAGGGCAAGAATAAGATCTTAATTTTATGTTTCAAGAGATGTGTTTTTGAGTGTTTGAAATCAAGAAATTGAAGAATGGAAAAGATGGAGGAAGTTTGAAGGTGACACGATCGTGCCTTAAGGAGCACAATCTTGCCAAAAAGTGAAACATTAGGAGCACGGTTGTGCCTACAAGTGTATGATCGTGCCAGAGGTTTTCTAAACATAAGATTTTTTTTTAGTCTTTTGACGTTTTAGGGCTATTGTTGGAATCAAATTAAGTAGGGAAATCCTATAAAGAACCTTAGAAATCTCAATAACCATTTACGAATGTAAAATAAACCAAAAAAGACAGCAACCAACATTAAAAATTGGATCAAACGAGATGAGATCAAGAAGAGCTCTAAGAATTCCAGTCTTCCAGATTAAGGCTTCAATAGAGTTTTTCTTCTTTTCCTTTAGTTTTTTCATTATTCTTGATGTGTAATCTGAATTCTAAGATGTTAAACATGTTTATGTATTTCTAAATTTCATATTAGGATTTATTTTGAAATTATTTTGTGACTTTTGTTTATTTTTTTTATTTCAACACATACTTGGGTGTTTGTGATAATTGTTCATGCATAAACTTGACAACAAATCGAGAGAGTGAGTCAAAGTAATTAGTGTTAGGTTGTACAACGAGAGTTAGCAATTTAATAGGCCCACAATTATCAAATTAAAGATTAATCGTAGAGAGAACTTGGTTGTGAAATTAATTATCTATTAGATATCTTCAGATCTAATCGAAGACATTAGTATAGTTTTATGAATCGAGAGATAGCAAATTTGGAATTTAAAATTCAATTAGGGTTAATTGATTAGATATTGAGAGAGAGTAATTAGTACCTTAGAAAATCTAAGATCAAATGCATAAATTGAATCAACAATAGTAAAGGAAACAAAATAGAGAAACAATAGTTCCTAAATATTTAATCTTGATTAATCTCAATTGTTATTGGTAGCTCACTTGTTAATTATTTAATTTTTTCGTTTTATTATTTGTTTTAAATTTTTATTTAATTTAATTCAAATCAATTTCATGTTATCTTAGACAAAGTTATGTTCAAATTGTTAGCTATTGCATAATCCTCGTAGGAATGGTAACCTCTTATACTACAAGATACGATCCGTATACTTGTAGATATTGAGAGTTTTATTATTAGATATAAAACTTACTTAACACTCCTATACTTGATAATGAAAAACAAATTAAGCACCATGGATAGATTGCATTACTTGGCAATGGATGATAGATGCTCCTTATGCTGGGTGTGAGGAGAAACTAAGGAACATTTGTTTTTTGAATGTTAATATGTCTCGATTGTCTTAAAAGAGATCAAATTATGTCAATGGAACTGTAATGGGAATTCACTCGTTGATGTCATTCAATGGTTGAAGGATCATTGGTGTATTCATAATGACACTTTGGAAATTTATTTTCTGGCTATGGATTAAGCATTCGGGAGTTATGGATGGAAAGGAACAACAAGAGATTAAAAAAAATGCCACAGAGAAGGAGATTACAGCTGGGATTCTACAAAACGTCAAGGGAATCATTTTCTTAAGATCTATGTCAAGGATTTCTCAATAGACTAAGCATTATTGTTGATTGTAAACTTGTTATTTTAGAGGGGTGATTACATTTGCTTTCCCTCCATGGGATTGGAAGATCAATTGACCTTTTGTAATCTTTTTATTTCTTCTTATTACATTTTTTTTAGTTTTTCAAAAAAAAAAACGAAAAGAAGAACGAATATGTCTTTCTTTTTTTTTTTATAGCAACGAAGGACTTTCAACTGTTGTATATTGTGTACATACAGCAGTGAATCGAGGAAGTGTATCTGATGCTATCCTTTCAACTGCTTTTGTGTTTTTGGCCAAGAAGATGCTTTCTTTTACTTGTTTGTAGAATTTTGTCTTAATGTATGCGAATCATCTACGATGGAACAAATAGGTATAAAAACAAACCTGAAGGTGTTGAAGACGCAGAAGACGAAGTCGGCGTAGCGATTATGAAAACTGTTTTTAAAAATCACGAAAATGTTATTTTTACGTTTTCGTAAAATAGATACCGTTTTTTTTATTTTTAAAAACGAAAATTATAAACGTGATTAACCAAACACGTTTTTAAGACTTGTTTTTCAATTTACAAAAACCGCAACAGAAAACTAAAAAATAAAACGAAAACAAACAGCCCCTAAATAAGCACCTCCTTCTTTGGTCCATTATGCCTACCTTCCAATTTGCTATAAAACGGCTTAGCCTGAAATTAAACTATAGTTAGGAATGACATGGACAACAATATGCAGCTTATGACTCAACGATTTAATTTGGTGTCTATAGTCAGGCCCGACTCTATGCAAGAGTAAACTGGGCACCTGTCTAAAATCCACATTCACAAAAAAAGGTAATAAAAGGGGTATTTATTTTGTCTCATGTTATTTTTTTTGAAAGTCAAGAACCCACTTTTAACCATTATAAAAAGCAACAAAAAGAATTTTATCTCTTTACGAGGGTCCCATCATAAAGAAAAAAGTAGACAAAGTAAAGACCCATTTTTTATTGGCCCCAAATCCTCCGCCCCCTTCCTCTTGCCCTACTTTCTCCCCTTTTTATCCGAGCCATCCACATGAATAGATGACTTAGATGAAAGGAGGATAGAGTAGGGCCAGGAGAAGGGGCAAGAGGATCTCCTTTTTTACTTTACACATGACCTATAAAATGTCAGTAACGGCCTTATCTATGGCCAAGGATTTATATCAATGTCCACAACCACAATTAGGAACATGTGCATGGATTATCTTTATAGTATAGGAATTTGGAAATACAATAATAAATTCCTGCATCAACTACAATCGCTTCAATAAAACTTAACCACGGAAAATTGAATGTCTAAAACCAAACACACAAAAAATAAAAGTTACCAAAACCAAACACAAAAAGGAAAAGAAAGGGTTACTAAAGGTAAGGAGCAGAGGAAGGCGACTAGGCGGGGGTCGAAGAGCTCAGTGAACTGTTGGCTAGAGGTAGGGATAGCAATGGGTAGAGTTTGATTCGGGTATTACTCTACCTATATCTATATTTATTTTTTATGACTCAACCCAAATCTATATTCATATCCATCAATTTTTACGATTTATTACCCATATCCAAATTCATTAGATTGTTCGGATTTTTGAAAATCCACGAGTTGTATAGTACATCAAAATATAACTTCTAAATAGAAAATATAAAGAGTAGATTTTTGTGAACGCTCCAAATCAAAATTACTTTAATAATAATAAGTCAAGATTTTGATTTGTATGTCTTAAAAAACCATAAAATTGGAATAATAAAAATCATAATGTTTAGTGCAACGATAACATATATTTTTCACAATCAATAACTGGAACAAAAACTGAAATATCCAAAGCTTTAAATTATCTTTGCGTGAACTCCACAATATTCAAAACTTCATCCTCATATCATTTGCATTATTATTATCTTATAAGAAAATAAAATATGATAAAAAAGATGAGAACTGAGGAATAAAGTGCATATTTTAAAGCTGTTTTTCTTAGAAAATATTAATATTTTTATTATATTTAACCATAAATATTCGATAAAAAACAAAAAATAGAGTTAATAAAAAATAGGTAGGATATGGGTATCTATCGGCTCGAGTTATCACTAGACTTATATCTAAATCTAAATCTATATCCATTTTTCAGCATCCATTTAAAATTTATTTTTTAACTTTCATATCCATTTTTCGGGTCGGGTAGTATAGATTTTAATCAGGTTAAAAACTCACTGTCGTCCCTAACCGGAGGAAAGGGATTTTGAAACAAAACTGAAAATGCTTTTGCTCGTCACGCTTGCCTTCCTATCACCAAAGTTGTTGAATAAAATAACAAGGTGATGTTGGTAAGATGACATCGATTTACCTATTATAAAAAGACTTCAATTTACTTGCAATTTGAAGAGATAATTAAATCCAAGCCTAATTTAAAACTCAATTTTTTTTAAAAAAAATTTGAATTCGATCAAAATGAACTAAACCCGTTTAACTTTGAGATTAAGTGGTATGAAACATGACAAGCCTAATTCCCGTCCATGTACGTTTACAACGCCCGTCCTTTATATGCCTAAAATTCCTAAGACGATATATTTGCGAAAGTCGCGATTACATTTCGCATTTGCAAAGATCATTTTCTTAAACAAACTTGATCGACGCCTTGTGAATGGACAAGAGTTCCCTTTCCTGATCAGTAGCTTCATTATCTATATAAATCCAACCTAAAGAAAGTAAGCTAAGTTACGAGCTCAACTTCTCCTCAAACTATTAACAAAAGTAGACAGCATTTCAAGTTTTATAGCAGCATGAGAAGCTATGGAACTGCTTATGTTCATTAAAGATGCTGAGTATATTTTGCAAATCAACAATGTCTCCTGCCAAGACTGCAGATAAAGATTTTGTATCGCGGTGAAATAACACGTGTATTGACATAACATTGATCTACCCAAAAAACAAGTGAGAAAGAGAGAGAGAGAGACGACTATCCCAGGTGCATATATTAGTAACAACTCGTTCGTACACAACTTAGCAGTTTTTGGATTCATTCAAGTCTTACGCAATTTTTACAAGCTCATGACGGTAGTAATATACCCCATCGGGACGGAATTTGGTGACTATACTTATGTGAAGATAACATACCCTTCCCTCGGGACGGAATTTGGTGACTATGCTTATGTGAAGATGTAAACTTCATCGTATCCTTTACTGGCAGACAAGAAGAACAAATTAATATCTGTGCAAAAGTCAAACATAATAACAACCCCCATTCCATAACCAATGGACTTACCCAGCCTTGCCACAGTATGTAGGACTGTAATTGTAAATAAGATTATCAAGCACTTTCCTAATAGGTGGCCTGTTCAAGGACTTTCTTGCTTCACTGCAACACACACAATGTTAAAAGTCATCTCTTTATCATATTGAATAATCATAGAAAGAGGAACATATATTAGGTTGCACTATAGCTGTATTTAATTAGTGATTATAAAGGAGTGACATTTAATGTCATTCATAGAACGACATATGTCAAAATCTTTCGGCATTAAATGGACGAACACTTTGCATGAATATGGTACCTACTGCAATAACCATGATATATGGCTTGATATAGTAATAACATGTAGAGTTGTAAACCTTACAATCAAGTACTTCCAATTATTTAACAAATATTTCCAGAAGATTTGGATCATATTTCATAACATTTTTATTCATTTGGTACTTTGGAAAAATGTAGAGGTTTCATCAAATTCAGATTCGAACTTCTTTAGAGGATAAATCTTTCTAATATTCTCAACCAATGGACTACAGGCTCCATGGTGTTTCATTTCAGAATATTGTATGTGCAAGGTCACCGCATGAAAAACAATGATCAGAATTTCACAACATATAATGGGTTTCTGAAAAAAGAATGCCAATTACAGATGAAGAAATCAGACTATTAAATTGTGGACTACTACGACGTCCCTCTTTCAGCACAGCTGAATAGTACATATTAGCGCACATTTCAGTATATCCATGTCTTTACCTTACAAAAAAATTTGCTACATGTTGAGTCACCTGAATGGCCTCCTCTGAGTGCGGAATCATTGATAAGCCCCATTCAAAAGCATTTTTCTGCATTATATTTGTTAGGTTCCACTTTTCAGATAGATCCAATATTTATCCTTAAAATAAGATATCGAGCAGATATAGAATGAAATTTTGTTAATGTGGAGATCACAAAGATCAACTACTTAGCATGCTTGCAATTCCACAAGGCACAAAATGTTTTAGATTCCTATTGCATGAAGAATCGTTTCCAATTCCATTTTAAAGTGCATCATCAGGTTAGAACCCAAAACAGAGAAGTTGAGGGGGAAAAAAAAAAACTCAATTTTAGACATATACGGAAAATCTCCTACACTCACTCCTGCTCACTCTCCAATCCCTTTCACTCTCACACCACATCCCTCTGTCTTCCTCCTGATCCCACTTCCTCAGTCACTCCCTCAGGCATTTCCACTTTTCTATCGACAAATACTGGAACATATAGCTCAAAAAAGGCACTTAAGCACGTGAAATAAATACTGCCAAATACAGAACATATGCATGCATGCCTGCATAAGAGTTTCAATGCATAGAAGCAGGATTAGATAAACTATCTTTATGTTTCTGCATAAAATTTTTGAAGCACAGAAGCAGGATTAAAGAAACATTTTTTTTTTACGAAACAACAAAGACATACTTCTGGATGCCACTGAAACGCAGTCACGGGATAGCTGTATGCTTGCACAGTTGAGACATAAACCTGACAATAATATCAATTAACTAGCCCAAGTTAAAGCAAGCCATCATAGAAGACCTCAGGAAGAACCATCAAGTATATTACCTTGTTATTTTCATCTGCACTAGTAGTCAAAATCTTGAAGAAACTAGATAAAGCCTGGGTTTCCTGAAGCTTTCCTGGTGAAATGCCATACTATTTCCAAAATTCACATTGGTTAGAAAAAATGACGATAATCATCCACTTGATGTATTTTCCTAATTGGGGATGATGCAAATAAACATAGCAACTATGCATGAATTCCATGTCCGTTATTACCAAGATATAAGTGACATGGAAGGAAGAATTGCCATCTCCCTCAATCGATCATCCAGTTCCTTAAAACAAAACTGATTTTGCCAGAAAGAACATAAAAGTTGAGAGAGTTTGCAAAACAGAGGAAGATTACTGGTGGCACTTAACATTAATCAGCCAAAAGTGGTTTTGTACAAAATTGGTTTCTCTTTGAATTTAAGCAAAGCAAGGGAGTATAAAGTAGGGATACAAGCTGTATATGTTAAAAACGAAGTGAATAACTTCTTCAGAATTCTGACTGCTCAAGGATTTAATGTCAAACTCACTCCAGTTGGCAATTGCAAGAGCAGCACTTGCTGTTAACAGAATCGCATGGTCTAAAACATTTAATAGGAGAAACAAATTAACATTGAGTACCAAATAAAATTATGTCGTGAAGAAGATAAAATTTCACAATCATTCTTTGCAATTATACTTGATTTATTTCTCTAACATAGAAGTTTGCTACAGAAGTTCTGGCATACTAATCTTGAAGCTTACTATAGTTTACAAGAACCAGCCAATTTTCATGAAGATAAGTGAATGAAAGAAAGAGGATACACAAAATGCTTCAAGGCAAAATAGAAGGAGATGTCTTACTTAAAAAAAAAAAGGAAACATGCTTCCGATAGTGACAATTAAATAAGGATACTTGTCATATGTCAAATATAATTCAACCAAGATAAGACCAATATTTCTACTCACATGATGGTTTTGCATGACAAGGCATTCTGAACTCAACTTTTTAAGTAAATCCGGCGGAAATCTGCAAAACATATATATATATACACACACATATATAAAGCTAACAAATGCTTGCACATAGTAAAGCATCATTTTTATTTTATTTTATTATTTTTATTTTTTAGAAAGCTAACAAATTCTTGCACATAGTAAAGCATCATTTTTATTTTTATTTTGCTAGAGAATCTTTTACATAGCAATTCAGTTCACACTTGCTTAAGGAACTATACATAGTAAAAGAGAAAAGCTGTAAACCTCTAATAGATGAAATAACAACAATTTCAGAATACGAGGCTATCCTACCAAACACAAGCCTTGTTCAGAAAATGGACGTAGATGTTTCCAAAATTTTAGAGATAACAAAAACAGGGATCTTATTTCTAAATGGTAGACTTCACTCATAAGAAACACATGGAAATCAGTATAAGCACCAATGCCACCTTTTGTTAAAAATCAAAGCAGATAGAGCACAGGCTAGTGAGAAAGAAATTAAAAAAGCAATTATGTTATGGATTATTACTAGGTAAGCTTCAGAGTTGACCTTAAGATGTGCAAAAAGCTAGGTTCAAACAGAAGCTTTAATAGGTGATTTCCAGTCTACAATCCAGTCAACTGCTTTTAACTTCACTTATGTAAAAACTAAAGTATGCTTTGATTTCACTAATCTTATTCCAGACAGTTCTAAGCACTATCCTCACCTTTTAGGGATTATCAAGCTCATTATATACAAAGTTTACTGAATACAATATTTCAGGAAAATCTTCAGGCCTTATGGACTATCCATCAGATAGGTCCTCACAAGTGCAATGCAAAAGAAGTCCGACCTATCTTCCATACATAGAATGTTGGTATTCAAACTTCTTAATTTTACATTACCTACAGTGAGACCAGTTGGAGAGAACAAGCATTAGTATACCTCTGAAATACAGTTCCTTCAATATTTACATTTTTCATAAATTGAAGAGTGGAAGCTTGATCTGTCGCACTAAATTGTTCCAGAATGTTACTGTCCTATTACGATAAAAAACAAAGAAAAAAAATGTCAAATTTGTATAACCCAAACAAAGCAATGAAACAACAATAGTTAAAAAACAAGTCCCACTACTAGGGCTATGACAATACAAGGGAAAAACTAATCCAATAATTGAGGATGCAAATATGAAAAAAGCATGGTAAAATAGATTAACAAATGCAAACTAAAGGTCACAAGAAATGCTAAATGTTTCATTGTATATATAGCATGCTGAAAAATTCATCATATAATAGTAAACTTAACATCATTGATATTTTAAGAGACACACTGCGTATATAAAACTAGTATGTGCATCTGAAGAGGAGAAAATAAACTAAAATTTACCTCCATGCTACACATCCTTAAAGCATCATGAAAGGATCCAGAAAAGTGTGCAAGAAAGGACTAAACATGAGAACATTAAAATTTTTGAACAAATTCTAGAAAAGCAGAATCTAATGACGTCGGGTGGATGTGCATGAGAAAGAATTACCTTGCTGATGATCATAGTCAAAAGTTCAAAGCCTAAGCATATGGCATATAAAGGGAAATGGTACCCTGCATCATTTTTAGCTAGAGCTTTCTGCAAAGAAATATGATAAAATTGCTTTGCATTAGAGAATGAACATGAAATATTATAACATTTTTCCTTTTAATATTACATGTGATGCCTGTTAAAGTAAATTTCTTTAAGAAATATATATTTCTACATCGACAAGCTCGGGAGGCGGGAGCGCAAAATGGAGCCACAAGGAAATCTGAACCGCAAAGGATCATATAATCTTTAATACAAATTGGAGCGGTTACGCTTTTTCATATTTGCCAAAACCACTTCGTATAAAGAGAGAAAACAATCACACACCTCAAAAATGGCCCGTACGGTATCGAAGTATAAACCACTTTTAGCCCAACCACCAGTAAAGAGCACACCGTTAACCAGATTGAGCTTCTGCAAGACGACGGCAGAATTGGGTTATTAGAATCATCAATAACGACCAAGATCCTCATACCAAACAGCAACTTACAAAGTAAGTTGTAATCTTGATTTAAAAAATGCGCACAATCATTTGTTCACTTTAACATGAATTATGTTGTTCGCCAATCAATTAAATTCAACTAAACAATAGTCCCTCGTTTTCCACGTTGTTTCGAGTCCAACAGAAATCGAGTACTCATCCACTGATTATTTATGTTCACTTTAACCACCACCATGACACGCCTTCACTTCAACTACCTCAAAGAGAATCTCAGCCGGCTCGTTATAAATGAGAGGAATCACACGAGCCCCGGCGGATTCAACAAACTTCACGTAAGAGGCCGCGATGTAAGACGCGTTTGTAGCGTTATTCAGTCTCCCTGAGGCGCCGTCGCCGGGATGACTCAGGATTCCGATCACCGGCTGGTAATTCAACTTGGGGTCGATCGCAGGGCACCGCGGAACCGAGAGGCTAGCGGCGGAGGAAGAGTCGGATTGAGAAGGAAGAAGAATGGAAGGAGGCGAGGAAGCAGCTCTGGCGGAGGAGAGGTCTTTGGAGAGGGATATGAGAATGGGAATCCAAAGATAGTTCCACATGTCTGGGGAGGAGGAGGTGGTGGCGGTGGAAACGGGGTCGTCGGGGAGGTCGGAGGAGGACGGAATGGCGGAGGAGGAATTAGTGAGGAAGTGGGAGGGCATTTTGGGAAATGAGAACCGACAACGTATTATTACTAGCAGTAGTTATAGGAAGGAAGAGGAAAGAAGAAGACATGAGTGGGCTAATGACGATATTTAAAGTTAGAGAGAGAGAGAGGGGGGGCCGGCTGGTTATAACTTGGGAATGTGTAGTTCCAGTAGAAACGAATGTACAGTTGTCTATACTGTTCGTATTGGAGGAAAAGTTTGGAGTTAAAGCACGGTAGACGTGTGGGAATGCGATTGACGATTGATGACTTTTCTGCGTAAATTACAAAATAGTTATTTGATAATATTTTATTATATAATTTATAATTTTACATCAATTCTATCTTTAAAAATTATAATAATCAAAATTTAAAATAACAATAATTTGTTTATTTTTGTTAATATTTTCACATATTTTTAAAATTATATGTTTAATTTAATAAAATTTAACTTAAATCTTTATATATTGTAAAAACAATGTGTTTTTACATAATTACCATAATATAGTTTTGTTTGAAAAATAAGTAATGTATTCATTCAAAAAAGTGGGAATTACAATGTGAAATGAAATTCATCCCTAACAATTGGAATGTAACTAACAACAAAATACATATTAAAAAACACATGTAATGCACTGTTAACTTTCTAAGCGAAATAAGCATAAATAAGCACTACCAAAGAACATTCTAAGCAAGGCTTGCCAACTGTACAGGAGGGTCAAAAATGTGATGACATGGAGGCAACCTCATCCCCTTCAACAACGAGCAATGCTAAAGGGAGAGAGGTTGTAAAATAATTTAATGGTGTCAAACGGAGCAAGGTACTAGGAGCAAAGGCTAAAGCTCCGAAGCTATTTCTTTATGATTGTAGTTTGAAACGTTAGGGGCTTTAATTGTCCCAAAAAGCTCTTGGCCCTAAAGGATTTTTTAGCTAAGGAAAATATTTCGATTTTTGCTATTTTGGAAACAAAAATCATATCGAAGAATCTTAAGTACCTTAACAAGCTAGGTAATAAGTAGCAGTTCCTCTCTAATCATCAAGTTTATGCTTATGGAAAAATTATTGTTAGTTTTGATCCCCAAATAGTAGACATTGAGGTGCTAGAAATGGAGATGCAGGTCATGCACATGAAATGGCATTTTGTTGAGCAAAATACATCTTTTTTTTGCCTCGGTATTGTATGGCTTTAACCATGTGTTTCAAAGGAAAGATCTTTGGGGGAGCTTACTGAGTTTCCAAAGAAGAGTGGTAGGTCCTTGCTCATTTAAGGAGATTTTAATTATACTTATAGAACGGAAGCAGAAGGACATTTTTCCTTAAGAAATTACTCTACTGATTTCAAGGATTGTGTTGATCAGTTGGGAGTTTAGACCTGAAGGTGATTGGTTCTTTTTGACCAAGTTATGGACAACCAAACATGGTTACAACAATTCCCAGAAAGTAAGGCCTCTTCTTAGACCCTATGTTTTCGAATCATACCTCAATGACTGTGGAGGATTTAATCCTAAAAGTGAAACATTATCATCCTTTTAGATTTAACAACTATTTGGTTGATGTAGAGGGATTTCAAGAATGCTTGAGGGAAGGAGTGACAGCAAATGTAAATGGTTCTCTCCAATTCATATGTATTCAAAAGCTGAAATTAGTCAGAGAGGCCCTAAAGACACTAAAGAAACAGATAGGGGAGAATACTTTTCAAGCTATATCAGTAGCCAAAGACAAGTTACCCCAATTATAGCATACTCTTTCCTATAACCCTGGGGATAGTTCCCTCTTATCTCAGGAGAAAGAAATCTACATTGTTAGACTATTTGCAAGCTCTAAACAATCATGTTAGTCTTATGGAGCAGAGGGTTAGGATTAAATCGCCCAAAGAAGGTGACAAAAATTCTAAATTCTTCTTTAGCTTAATAATTGTCCAAGAGAACTATAACTTTATAAAGGAAATTACCGTGCTAGACGGGAGGAAGATAAGTAAACATGAGGATTTGCTAAAAGAAGCTGAGAGGTTCTTAAAAGATTTCTATATCTCTCGAAATACAACTGTGCACACTCAATTATTAGATTTTGTTATTCATAACAAGATATCCAATAAAGAGAAAACTTTATTAACTAGAACTGTTGAAGATTCGAAAATAGAGAATGTTTTCTTCCAAATGAATCCTAAAAAGGCTCTAGGACCTGAGGGGTTCAATAGGTTCTTTTTTTCAGAAAGTGTGGCTTAAGATTGGCCCAATAGTGAAAGCAACTGTCAAAGAATTCTTCTCTTTATGAATTCTTTTAAAGGAAATTAACAAAACCTACCTATGCTTAGTCTTTAAACTAAGCAATCTAACATTATTGGAGGACTACATGCTTATTGCTTGCTCATATTTCTTATATAAAGTGACTACAAAGATTATTGCCAACAGACTGAAAATTGCTTTGGGATTCTTGATTAGTGACAATCAAAGTGCTTTCTTACAAGGCAAACAAATAGGGGATAACATTTTGATAGTAAAAGTGTTGGGCCTCGAATTTATTTATTTATTTATTCTTTATTTTGATTTAATTGTTTTATTATTTTTAGAGTTGAGTCATTAAATTTGCAAGTATGAATGGGGTATTGAAAGTTGAAATTAAAGGTTAGAATGTAGTGTTAGAATTACATTAGCTTAAGGAGTTAAGTGGCTTAAAGGTGTAAATATATAAAAGATAAAGAAGGGCAAAATAGGAAAGTCTAAGTTAGTGAGGGGTAAAATCGAAAGGAATAGGCTTTTGGTGTTTTAAATTAGAAGGAGGAGGAAGGAGTTGTCGTGAAAGCCATTGAGAAGAGAGAAAAACGTGAACTAAGGAGAAGAGAAGAAGAAAGATCGTAGGAAACTTAGAAGGAAGAAGAAAGAAGAAGAAAAAGAAGAGGAAATCAACTTGTTGGAGGTAAGTTTTCATCTTTCTTATGCCAGGTTTAAAAAGGGGATTAAATAGAGGTTAGGGTTTGTGTTGGAAATGAAGGAAGAAAGAAGAGGAAGATGAAACCAAATTGATTTTGGATTTCTAAGATAGGGTTTTGGTTTTTCTAGACTAGATGGGCTATGGGTAGGTTAGGTTTAAATTCAATTTTAGCATTTCTTTGATTCTTGAATTTTATGAACTTTCTT